>JAQFYQ010000842.1:0-15074 GCA_034694885.1 Buchholzia appendiculata | reverse complement strand
TTGACCAATTTTCCTAATGCCGTGCCTTGCCATGGCCTTGAAAAAGAATGCCTTGTCCTTGAGAGATAAACGCATAGATTGATTATCCCAAAACGGTTTAATAGCACCGAAGTTCAACAATAAAAAGGCCATTGTCACCAAAACACAAGTTAAAAAAGAAAAGAAATTATTTGCAAAGTTGGCGGGAAGTAATAAGAACGCTGTACTTGTCATTTTATTTATTTATTTATGTTTATTTGAGTAATTATTGTGTACGAAATACCTAATTCTGACTAGTTCCTGACCATGGCGCCGGAGTATATAGGGCAGACACGGCATTTGCCGTGCCATTATTTAGTTGTATAAAATTTTGCTGTGCCACTTTTAAGCCTGACTAATTTATTTAATATATGTTTAATTTAATTATATTCGTATTTGTATTTATATTTGTTTTATTTTATTTTATATATATTTTATAAGTATAGGTTCTCCTTTACTTTAGTACACTGCATGGGAAACTGCTAGGGTTAAGGTAGGGTTGGGGTTAAAGTTATAAGTCGGGTTTTGTTTGGGGTTTTGATTAGGGTAGGGCTTATAGAACATTTTTCCATCCTTAAATTTCAACATTTAAAAAAAATCATAATTTTTATTTGAGCACGTACCCCACCCTGTTGATTTTTTCCCACTAGTGTACTAAAGTATATTAGAACCAGGATTTGTTTCCCCATTAGTGTACTAAAGTATAGGAGAACCAAAAATTTCATGATTTTTTTGGAACACGTACTGTTGATTTTTTCCCATTAGTGCACTAAACTGGAGGAGGACCCAAGTAGGTCTATGCAGTGCTAGAATTACTTCAAAATAAGTAGGGGCCCAACATTTTATGACGACCGGAGGGGGTTGCGAAGGTCAACAATTTTAAAGGAGTTGGGGGCCCAAAGCACGTTTTCACAATAAGTAGGGGGGCCTTCGGAGAAAGTAGGGGAGCCGGGACCCCCATAATTCGAGCACTGGATTGGGTTAACCGAGATTTTAGCAATCTGTTTACTTCCTACAGTTTAGAATCGTCGTTAGCTCTGCTTTTTCAAAGATCCTCGGCATTCAAATTCTACAGGCTTCCCTATTTCTATACATTGATACTTCGCTCTTCTATTATTTTCCACAATCGATACCTCATTCAGATCATCAATCATTCCTATCCTCAGCCATCCTTTTTTCCCTTGCCCATCATTCTCCAATGCTATCACTTGTTTTAGTCATGTATTCAAAGCGTGTGTTTAATCTATTTTGTAGCCTACCAGAGAATATATTACCGGTTGAAGGATCGCTTGTCTTCTTCGGGTTCTCCCCATCCCCTTTGTTTTTGTTTAACCCTTGGATGTGCTGTTTAGATGTCAGACTGGCAGACAGCTATATAGGCCTAATTAGACAGAGTATACGAAAGAAGTGGACATAGTTGCTACACAAAAGTAATGTGACTTTAATGTTGCTAACTTACTTGAGTATGATGAAAGAACATACAATTTTAAAGCATCACATTTTATATCTTCATTATCCAGTGTTAATTCAGAACTTTCTAGACTTGTTTGAACAAATGATTGCATTTATTTGGAATCAAATAATTGTTTATTGCAATGTTTTTGATAATTTTAGTGCTTGTAGGTGACAGTCAAGCTAATCAATGAAAGATGACTGTCACATATGCATCGACCGTTTCAACCGTCAGCTCGTATCGCTTTTTGAGACTTCTCGTGCGGTAATTGTGCAGTTGTCTATAATATTGGTTCTACAGTATATTAAATGAACTCCCAGCAGGGCCGTAACCAGAATTTCATTTTGAGAGGGGATCTTTGACATTAAAATAATTAACATCTTTTTCAACATTTTCATTTGGGGGGGGGGGGGTTAAGCTTCCAAAATATTTTGGCAACTTTTTGTCTAAAAAATCCCCACGGAATATTCTAAATGTTAAGAAAAAAATTGTGGGAGGGGGTTTAATTCGAAACCCCTATTAATATGGTCATGGTCTCCGTGAAGGGGCCTCATGGACATTATAGCATGGCAAGAAAAAAACTGATATTGAATGGTGATGATGATAATGTATAGGCAGAAAATTATTACTTTTTGTCTGTCATGAAAGTGACGTTTATTATATTATATTTTAAACATATTTCTAGAGGTCTTGCTGTTCGTTAGTATTAGGCCCAAGTTCAAATTACCTTCATTTGTCAGTAGTTACAACAGGCATATGTCTTGATGTGCTTCTTTTTATTTTGTATGGTGATGGTAAAATTAATGCGTGCTGTTTTGTTGCTTCCGGTTGTGTTAAGCCAGAAGATATTTCTTGATGTTTTCTCATCATCATCGTCATCATCTTTCTCGATGTAACTGCGATTAAATTAACCATTGGGATCTTTGTATCAAGCATGAGGTGCCAAATTTTATCCCACCCATTTTTTTTTACACCGCTACTCCCCGCTGGTGTGTTTGGTGCACCACTAACCGCCGCTCGGCGAATTTTTGTGGTACGCCGCTATTCCCCCCTCAAACGTCGGAAATTTTCAAACCTTCCCCCAAGTCAAAATGCCTCCGTACAGTTTGATTGTTTGAATTGCCATAATTTTAAATTTTGATTTGCTTCATTTGGAGCATCATTTATTTTTCACTTGTCCAAAAATATCCATCATCATTTAAATCATTATTCATCAATTGTTATAAGAGTTACAAGTTTATGAAATTTATAATGTACTTGCTCTGTTGCTTTGCAACATTCAATTATTATTTTTTTAATATTTGAATTTAAATCCTATTGTTTAAATCCTAATTTACTAGCAACTTGAAAATTTGAATCTATTTGCTTGAGATTTTATTATTCCATAACATGGCATGGAAATTCACTAATTTGCATATACTGTATTGCTAAATCTTATTGGTGGAGTAGCGGACAATATTTAATAAGTCATATTCTCTCACTAATTTGCGTAAAGCTCGGATGTTTAAAGAGGTCTTATGATAATCTGTGATACATTTTGGTCATCAATTTGATATCATTAAATATCTTGACTGATTGATCGATTTGTTGATTTCTTTATTAAATGCTTACAAAGAAACAAATTTGACTGTTAACAATTTGTTTGTTAACAAAGAAGATGAGAGAAGGATAAGTTCTTGTTAGAATTATAGTTATCTGTACTGCTGTTGAACATGGAAGGTGTTGATAAGGTGATTAGTTTGTGGCTATAATTCTTGGATGACATGTCGGCACTTGGCAGTAAGGTAGAATGCTTCGACGGAGGGAAACGGGGTCAATGAAAGAAATACAGAAGGTGAAATGCTGTTGGAGTTTATAGATTCGATGAAGTTTTCCACGATGGACAAGTATTTAAATGAGGATGAATAGAAGAAAGTGATGTATGCCAGTTTCTGGATGTGGAAGGGCAACAAGTCAAAGGCAGGAGTAGATGGGGATGAGGGATGTGGATGGAGTGCGATCGGATATGGTCAGTTGAAACCGAGTGCTGAAGAAGCACATGATCACTAAAGAAAAACATCCATTGTTGAAACATCTGACTTTTCCAGATAAGGAAAAGCTGGCTCTAAATGTTGAAGAGGATGACTCTAAATGTTGAAGAGGACGACTCTAAATGTTGATGTGGATGACTCTAAATGTTGAAGAGGATGACTAAGTGTTGAAGAGGATGACTAAGTGTTGAAGAGGATGACTCTGAATGTTGAAGAGGATGACTCTAAATGTTGAAGAGGATGACTCTAAATGTTGAAGAGGATGATGATGCTTACATGATTGATTGAAGTCTTCATAGATTCATTCCTGCTTTCATTATTAATGACAGTAATTTGAATTGCTTTCTGTAGCACAGGGTTTTGTAAGTGTGTATGTTTGTGTGTATGTTTTGCACAGTGTTTAGTAAGTGTGTATGTTTGTGTGTATGTATATGTGTATGTATGTGTGCAACGTGTTACAGATGGAAGGGAAGCATATACAAGCTCGTGTGGAGAGAATTGCTTGTATTTATGATCATGTATTACTCGCTGAGCATCACGTACAGATTGGCTCTCAACGAGGAACAGAGAGAGTTAGTTGAAACTGTTTACTAAGTACTTCTAACTAGTATTCTCTTTTGGAGTTATCCTCTTCTCTAGTCGATAACAAAATAAAAATGAGTTGTGAGAAATTATAGCAAGTACACATGGTATCGTGAGTATGTAAAAACTAAAATTAATGCATTTTCGTTATTATCTTGACAAAAGAAAGGCGAGAGTACTATTTTATATATTTTATTTTATTTTGCTTTGTATATTTTAAATGAATGTTGAAGTATTTTTTTCTTATTATTTTAATATCCTTTTTGAAAGGTAATACGATCAACACAAAGTAATTATACAAAATAGTTTTTTTCTCTCAATAGTTTTATCTTAGATTAAACTTAATCTTAGATTTTTATCTTATCTTAGATTTCTAAAATCAAAATTACCTTACTAGTGTTGAAATACAGTTGTAATGTAGTGCTTCACTTGCTCCATGCTTCAGCTGTGCACTATTTAAAGTGTTATTGGATAAATTATTTTCTGAGATTTATATATTTCGTATACATACATTTCATAAATTGATATTTTTGAACTAAAGATTAATTGACTTAAGGTACTTACTGGTCAGAATATTTGATAACTTGTGGTGTTAGCATTGTGCAGAAAGTCGTATGTTTAATGCTGCAGATGTCTAGCAAATAGGTACATCCTTTCATCTGCACACTGTGTGTAAAATAAATGTATATTTCAATTTTTACCCAGAGTCTGAATCGACATCTTTTTTGATTTGATGTAGGATATTTCAGAATATCCGGAATTACTGCAATAGTTTTGCGGAAGTCAACCCGGTTGCATTTGTGCTCGGTTTCTACGTGTCGATCGTTGTGGGCCGTTGGTGGGATATGTTCGTGTTGATTCCTCATCCGTCGCGTATGGCGGTATACGTGTCTACGCTTGTAAATGGGCATGACGAACGAGCGAGGCTGATGCGACGTACAATCGTACGATATCTTGTTCTCACAAACGTCATGACGATGGCATCTATCAGCCCTCCCATCAAGAAACGCTTTCCGACTTTGGATGAACTGACTTCGGCAGGTGTGCAAATCATGTTATTTGTAGTAACTTAGAAATCTAGGCATGGTTTAGATAACCAAAGTTTCTTTTAACGTATCTCAATTTGTCAAGTTGAAATTTTGTTTGTTTCCACTTTTGTTATAGATTAGATGATGACAGAAGTTTGTTTTGTATCCCCATTTGAGAATAATTGTGCCTAGATGATGAATAACTCTCTAGCTTTGTTGTGTTGTTGACTAGTTCTTGGATGCCATTAGAATTCCATTAGGCTATTCAGCTGCTTGCTGATATCACTGTGTCCATAAGTGTTGCGCTATCACTTCTATCATGTTTTATTATTAATATAATCATTATTCCATGCAAGGGCTAAAATGAATTGAATTATGCCAAGCTTGATTTGCCTGCACCAGAAATAAATGGACCACAGCATGGTCTATTTGATCAACAGGTATCTAATTGTGCATCGAATTTCCTTATTGTATTTATATTAATGAGGTAAAATGTTATGGGCAGATGTCTTTGAGTTTGACATGTACAATCTATTTCGTGCTCTACTTATTTAATGACGAGCACACATATTCTTTTTTAAATGTCCTAATTTACTCGTTTGTTCGTAAAAACTTTTTTTTACGACGTTTCCCTTGAGGTGATTTAAGCCATGCAAAAAAATCTGGCAAATCTTGACCCCCTCCCTGTACGCATGTATACAATTTGACCCCCCAACCTACTTGCGTACTTAAGACACAACCCCTCCCCACCCACCCCCACCACCCGACTGTCTTACTTTGCAATTACTTGCTGTAGACTAAGTATGCAGGCAAGTGTTGTAAAAGTCAGACACCAGGAGCAATGAGCATGAACATATTATAGTGCAGCATCAGGTCTTGGCATTAGTTCAACATAGCAGGCCACTGGCTGCAGTGGCTGACAGTAATGACAAGTAATCTTGATGTATATGTCAACTCTCTGTCGTTCAACACTCTCTCTCTCTCTCGATCATCATGTGTGGGCGGATAGCAGGGGGTGGAGGTTTAAGCAGAGCTAGGGTACAAGGAACCAGGTTGTAGATATCAAGCATCCAGAGGTGCTTAGATGACGACTCGTCTTCTCTCCGCCCAGAGTTCACTTCATTAGCGTACACAGACTGTCGGCCTATCTGCCCGCGTTAACGATGAGACCTGTGTGTGCAATGAAACTTGTCTGATTTTGAACAGGTGTCGAAACGTTGGTACGCAACCATCGCCACTTAGTACAAGAGTCCTATGCTTCTCCAAGAGTTCCAGTAGGGACTATTATTATCAGGGTGATCACCCGACCCCCTCTTTTTCGTACGTACATTTCCAGTAGACCCCATATGCACGCTTACGCTTTTGAGTGACCCCTCCGTGCGTACGTACTAAATGAACGACCCACCCCCAGGCAAAGATTTCTGCAATTGTAATGAGTTATTTGTAGTTTGAGTATTGAAATGTTTTATATATTTGTGTATACTTGGATCCTGATTCAATTTCAGGTTTTCTTCTCGCGAATGAGCAGATATCAATGGAAAACATTCCAACACGTGCGAATAAATACTTCATTCCTCTCATCTGGGCTGCGGCAGTTGTTTCTCGAGCTCGCAAGGAAGGATATATTCGAGACGACTTTGCTGTCAAAACGCTAATTGATGTATGCCAAGAGCACATTGTTTCGTTCTTTTAATTGCTTTCATTCTTAAATTTCATTCTGCTGTGTCTTGTGAACTTAATTTCCACTATTGTAATGTTTGCTTTGCGATGATGTATGTGTGCCTCCGTAATCGTGCCCATTTTGTTTTTTACTGATAGTAATGTAGAATTTTATTATGATTAAAAAAGTATTAAAGTAAAGTTAGTGGCATCTTCCAAGGACGGTTGCCTGGGCGCTGATCTCCCCACACAGCCCTCAGCCTGACGTAGTGCAAGCACTGCAAGGTTCACCTAACCGGGGCCAGTGTGCTAGGTAACACGCCAGAAAAACCCCAGTTTACTTTTCTACCCTTTTAAAGCTAGTGCCAACTTATATTGCTTGGTAAGAGGGGCGACATAGCATGCCCAAATTGGCCCGATTATGTTACCGATTACTCAGCCTGGCCGGGAATTGAACCCGTGACCTTTAGTACTCGAGACGAGTACTTTTGAAAACTGACTGAGCTATCGGTCGCTCTTTATTATAATTAGCCTATTATTATTTTTAGGTTTCAATTTAGTTATTTACTTTATTTTGAGAAGAATTTATTTGATTTAAAATAAATTTGCAGCATCAATTTGCAATTTGCATGCTTATCGCAGAACTGCACCATTTCAAAGCAGTTCAGGGGCAAGGTAGAAATTGCTGATAGGAGACTTGTATACAGCCTAAGACTTAACAATGGACTGCTGTGTTATCCCAATGGCAGTTGTGATCAATTATATGTGCATGATGGATGTTTTATTGACTGTTGTGCTCTAGCGAAAGCTTATGTTTGCTAATCTAACCTTTGCTGATCTCTGTTCTGATTTGTTTCGAACCAAAAATATTATTGCTAAGATTTTATTGTTACAGGAAATCAACAATCATCGTAGCAAATGTTCTTCACTCTTCGGCTACGACTGGGTTACGATACCGTTAGCCTACACTCAGGTACATTTTATCGATCTGAATATTTGTCTATTAATTTAAATGTTCTTTGCTATCTATGGTGAGTGTAATATGCATATTAACATGCTAAAATACTATTTATTCACACATGCTAAAATTTAATTGTTAATTCTCAAGGAATATTACTCGTATTCAGTTTTGATATGAAATTATTTAAAATTGAAGTCGAGCATTGTAGTCTTTTAATTCTCATTTAGACATATCTTACAGATTTTATTTATTTTATTCTCATGTGGGAAGCGATGAGGTTATCCACCAGTGCGGGGTTTCGATGTTGAGGTATGGGGCGAAATGCCACTGTTGCTATAATCTTCTAGAGGTGTACGGGGAAAGGGAACAATTTGACTAGTAACACTTCTACTAACTGTTTAATACAATTTACTATAATTTAGGGGTAATTTAGAATATATAATTTAGAATTGCCTAGATATATCGTATTGTTAAGGGCCCTACTCAATCCGAGCCCACGCTTTCGCGCTACCGCCACGAAGGCCGAGCCCAAGGGAGCTCGCCTCCCAGGTCCGTCCTCTCACTTCCTGGCAGCAACTCTGTCTACTACAATTCATGCAATCCACAGCAACAATCCACGCTTCACTCTATCTATCCGCTCACGCTTCCATTGGCTGATCTCAATGCCATTCACATAACCTACTGTATCTTTCACCTATTGCATCATTCCTATCCCACACTCACGTAAAGTCGTAGTATTAGGCTATCAGCCTACTCCCATTTTTTTCGTGTTAAATTTTAAAAGCATCAATTGCATACTTTAATTCTTATTAATTTCAGGTGCCACTTGAGTTCGTATGACTATTCGTGTGTTTTTAGGATTTATCACTAAGGAGCTTTTTCCAAAGTGAAATTCTTATATTATGTTAACAATAAGTATGATTATGCTTTCAGTACGATTGCATTGCCTTTTGTCATGTTCAGTAGGAGTTGAGTTGCCTCAGGCAACCAAAGCTGATTAAGAGAATAGCAATTTTTAAGTGTTAGTGACGAAAAATACAATGAAATTATCAACAATATATGACAGAATATGTATATGAACACACTGAACATGATTTATGGCCTGTGGAGAAGAGAAATTACTATTTTTTGATGCGTCGTACCATTCCTGACAGAAAATCTGATGTTAAATCTTGATGATGACTATGTTATTTCTATTATTCAGTGTGAAATTGAACTGAATTTCGTTATCATGATCTTGATGGTTGTCACTTGTTATTGCTGTTTGCTACTCGACTGTTATATCAACATCTGCGTTTCTTGACAGCTATCCTGGCACCGATGTTGACAACACAATTTGGGATTATGGAAAATGTATATGGAATAGAAGTGGAGTTGAAATAATATTGGCAAATGTATCAAATTTCTTGTAATAGAGCTGTTTTGTTCTCAAGTCAATGTAGAGATCAGATATATAACTATAACTAAGTAAAGTCCATGTACAACATTGATCTTATCATTGAACCTTGTATTTTTATTGAATTTTTCCTGTACAAATTAAAAGTTATTGTTGTGTTCTGAACAATTACCTGATATTGTTTCTCATAAACTATACCCTGTATAAGTGTTGTTGATAAATGTACTAAATACAATTGTCCCTGGTATTTCTAGGTGGTTACTATATATACAAGTGTCCCAGGTATTTCTAAGTGTTTGCTATACATACAAGTGTTCCTGGTATTTCTAGGTGTTTACTGTATATACAATTGTCCCTGGTATTTCTAGGTGGTTACTATGTATACAAGTGTCCCTGGTATTTCTAGGTGGTTACTATATATACAATTGTCCCTGGTATTTCTAGGTGGTTACTATGTATACAAGTGTTCCTGGTATTTCTAGGTGGTTACTATAATATTATATGCAAGTGTACCTGGTATTTCTAGGTGGTTACTATATATACAAGTGTCCCTGGTATTTCTAGGTGGTTACTATATATACAAGTGTTCCTGGTATTTCTAGGTGGTTACCATATATGCAAGTGTTCCTGGTATTTCTAAGTGGTTACTATACATGCAAGTGTTCCTGGTATTTCTAGGTGGTTACTATGTATAAAAGTGTACCTGGTATTTCTAGGTGGTTGCTATATATACAAGTGTTCCTGGTATTTCTAGGTGGTTACTACATATGCAAGACTAGTGTCACTGGTATTTCTAGGTGGTTACTATATAATATTATAAAAGTGTATCTGGTTTTTCTAGGTGGTTACTATATGTGTCTACACGTTCTTCATATCGACCATTATGGGAAGACAATTTATTGGACAAACCGAAGGGGTCAAAGCAACTTATGGTGATATGTATTTTCCGTTCTTCACCTTTCTCCAGTTTCTCGTCTACAGTGGGTGGCTAAAGGTTGGTTGCTTCACATTTCCAGTCTTTTTCTATGGTTATTGTCTCGTAATGGTGCAGCCGGTGTCACCGGCAACAGATTTATTAAGATGTATTTTGTTGTAAAGCGTTGAGGTTGTTGCTTTAGTATATAACTCTTTAAGATAACTCTGTAGACTAGAATAAATGTTTTATTTCTAATATAGTGAGCCAACAAGAAGTTGTATACTTTGTTATGTTATTCTACAACAGCAAGAGGAGATAATAGATTGTTTTTTGGCTAGGCTTAGATGAAGCTTATTTTTTAGCTTTTTAAGTTTTATATAAATAGCTATGCATATACTGGTAGTGTATTCCTTTAGGTGCCTCCAGCATGTTCATCTGATTTTCTATTGAGCTGTGTTCCTGCTGGGGTCCCAGATGATGGTAAACCACTTCTCTATTACTATTGATGTTCCCGTGTAGGTGTCTCATTCAATGTTGAACCTTTTCTCTATTACTAATGATGTTCCCCTGTAGGTGTCTCAGGCAATGTTGAACCCTTTATCTATTACTATTGATGTCCCCCCTGTAGGTGTCCCAGTCAATTTTGAACCATTTCTCTATTACTATTGATGTTCCCCTGTAGGTGTCAAAGTCAATGTTAAACCCTTTCTCTATTACTATTGATGTTCCCGTGTAGGTGTCTCAGTCAATGTTGTACCCTTTCTCTATTACTATTAATGTTCCCGTGTAGGTGTCTCAGGCAATGTTGTACCCTTTCTCTATTACTATTAATGTTCCCGTGTAGGTGTCTCAGGCAATGTTGAACCCTTTTGGTGAAGATGACGATGACTTTGATTTGAACTCTCTGATTGATTCACAGCTGAAGGTATATGTCAACAAATTATAATGCTACAATAATTCTATTCTTGCGTTTAATGTGAAAGTAAATACGAAAGTAATCTTGTGATCACATTTGAAGGAAAATTAGAACTTGGTTGTTGAGCAGATGTATCTTTGTTATTACATGTTTTCCACACTGTTGAAGTCATCACTGTACTAATTTTCAGTGAACATGAAGAATATGAGCTCAAACAATTTAGCAGTATGTGGCATGGAGTCGATCGTTTAATTTAATAGATAACATTTCTCTTTCCAACTCAAATCAATACATTCAGAATGGTCTTGTTACTCAATGGTCTTAGTTACTCTATTCCATCTTTATGTTGTTATGAAACGGCGTACTGT
Organism: Buchholzia appendiculata; assembly: GCA_034694885.1. Taxonomy (NCBI): domain Eukaryota; kingdom Metazoa; phylum Annelida; class Clitellata; order Enchytraeida; family Enchytraeidae; genus Buchholzia; species Buchholzia appendiculata. The sequence continues at coordinate 3,747 of JAQFYQ010000842.1, read as the reverse complement.
TTATGTAGCTAGTATTTTGTTGGATTATTATTGCCTCAAGTACTGGTGATAATATAATATGATCACTATGTTGTCTATGTTGTGGTTTTTCAGAACGCCTATTTGGTCGTCGATGAACTGCACAACCATAAGCCGCACCTGGTCAAGGATCAGTATTGGGATAATCTCGACTTTGAAGTGCCCTACAACAGAGAATCGCAGATGTTTCATAAACCAGAATATCTCGGTTCTACGGCCGATAAAGAGCCATCGAGGAAATCTGTCACCGTGAGAGACGACAGACGGTCGATGAGTGTGCCAGAATCTGGGGCGAGGAACGCCCACTTGACGGTGAAAGAAGAACATCGTGTCTGACGTTGTGCCTATGACCTTACGCTTATGACCTTACGCTTATTGCGTTAATAACTTGTTAATAGGCTCCAGGGATGCTGAAAAAATTGGTAATAATGTTAAGTTATTGGTAACAATGCTCTTATATTGGTGATAATGTTCAGATATTGGTAATAATGTTGCATGTTCTCAGTCTGCTAGTGATTTGGGAGAACAACCGTTTGATTAATATCTTGCGGTGTTGCAGTTTTCTGCACTTCCAATGATGTAGTTAATTTATTACTTGATGTAGTTCGTTAATTTTTTGTTTATAAATATTCTTTGCAAATTGTTTGATAGTTAAGCGACAGTTGTACTTTATCTGTAAGTTTAGTTATTTATTTCATTGCGGATATGATAGTTATAGAAATCTATTTGCAAAATATTTCCATCATCTGTGGATGTGGATCATTGTCTGAGTGAATCTTCGTTTATGGTCACAAATTCTAAGCAATGAGATTGTTGGCTGTCAGGAAGGAAATCCGAGTCTCAAAATATTCCAATTATCCAAACGGCAATATAATTAAAACGTACGTTTTTGATCAACGTGAGAAGTTGTCATACTTTCTTTCCTTAGGAAACTTTACTCATCAACATGATATTAGGCCCTTACAAGGATGTGAAGTGGAAATAGTATTTGTCAGATGATTACCATGATATGATGTATGTAGTCTGTTCTTAATTTAAATCTAGACTGAGTGCTCTGTTATGTCATTGACATTGCTCGTATATTGATTATTGCACTCTGGCCATCAAGATTTATTACACTGTCTATCTGTCCTGATTTATTATGGTTTGTATTGGTCTGTGTGCCACGATTTATTAAACTCTATCTGCATTATTTTCTGTGATTTAATATAATTTGCCTCTCTGCTACGATTATTCTTGTCAAACGCACTCTGTCTGCATTAAATTTGGCATTGCTACTGTGGCATGATGGTGATATTTGGCATGATGGTGATTCATATTTGGCCAAACAGTTTTCTTTCAATTAAATTTGATCATTGCTGTTGATAAATTTTTGATCTCATTAGTCAATTTATGCTTTGTTTAAATTATTTGTTTTAGCCCTAAAAGGTTATGTTTTTTGTGTTGTAGCCAGTTCTCGTATTTGTTTTGCATGGCAATCCCAGTTACAGGTGACGATCATACTTGATCTCATTTTAGTTCTGTTATTTTAAATATTCTGTCTCTGTTATTTTATTCAGCATATGTTCAGATGATATTGTTATTTAAGTTTTACTTTGACGCTCAGTTTTGGCCTGTGCATCTGTTATGTTGAAAATTTTAATGTTGAATGTCATGAAGCAATGTTTCAGTTGGTTATGCCTTGACATTGTGAGGTAGTGAAATAGGCTATAGCTCTTTATTGACATGCCCTAGAATTATCATTATCTGGAGTCTAATCGTTTGGAAACTTAAGTTTCTGGTTCCCCGTTGTAGGTCTAAACTTAGAACATATTGTTTTATATGTTGCAAGTATGATAAATTCAGATGAAAATCAGATTAATCTTATATAAATATTGTCTAGAAAAGTGTCTTTCATTTGTATTGTGTGTGGTGTTTTACTCAGTGTATTCAACATTATATTCCGACATCAGTTGTTATTATTAAAAAATTGTCTGAAATCTCTTATTCAGAAACTATTTATCAAATATAATGGATCTGTCATTAAAAATTGGATAGATATTTTTGACCGACTTCAAATGTGCATCTGAAGAAACTCCCCTGGCCCGCATAGTTTTAGACATGAAATCCCAGCATGTACCAGCAACGTATCTCATGTGGATGTTTTGTTTTGGTAACAGGTAACATCATGATTATGCAACACGTGGTTTACATTCTGCAGAGTCATCATCATCATCATCACCCTTCATAGTATTGTATTTTCTTTCGCAAGATGTCCGTGCTTTGTACAGGTATTGACTAAAATAATGTCCCTGAGGGTTATTCTAACACTTCTAATATTCTAATTATTTTGTGTGAAGTTGACATACAGCGGTAGTTTACTTGCAGCAGTATTTGAAGATGTGTTCTGGCAAACGTTTCTCTGATGCTTTTGTTCCCAGTAAGGTATCGGACTGTGAAGACGAGTTGTGAAATATTGAGCACTATCAAGAGAATGTAAATAAAGTTCTGTTTGTTTGTTCAGCCTTGTTTGTAGTCTAACAAACCCACGAGGAGAAGGTTTGTGTGTGTGATGATGTTGACGATGATATTGCATGAAATACAATTGTTATAAAGTGTTACAGTACTTCCCAGGCTGCAGTTTATTTTTGAATTGCCTGCGTCTAACGACACCGGTATATACAGCCTATTGTTTCAGCCTATTGTTTCAGTGTCTATTGTTTCAATAGTGCATGATAAGTAGTAAGCTTTATTTGTTAGCAAATTGTGTACAGTCTATCTGTAATGATTGAAAACAACAAATGTAATTAAACTTTTGTCCTTTGTCATTTCTTTTGAGCTATTTTGTACTTGGTTTACAAGTGCCCATACTTGGTCACAGGTGCAAGTACCTGGGTCACAAGTGCAAGTACCTGGGTTACAAGTGCAAGTACCTGGGTTACAAGTGCAAGTACCTGGGTCACGAGTGCAAGTACCTGGGTCACAAGTGCAAGTACCTGGGTCACAAGTGCAACTACCTGGGTCACAAGTGAAAGTACCTTGGTTACAAGTGCAAGTACCTGGGTCACAAGTGCAAATACCTAGGTTACAAGTGTAAGTACCTGGGTCACAAGTGCAAGTACCTGGGTCACGAGTGCAAGTAGCTGGGTTACAAGTGCAAGTACCTAGGTTGCAAGTGCAAGTACCTAGGTTGCAAGTGCAAGTACCTGGGTCACAAGTGCAAGTACCTGGGTTACAAGTGCAAGTAACTGGGTTGCAAGTGCAAGTACCTAGGTTACAAGTGTAAGTACCTGGGTTACAAGTGCAAGTACATGTCAACATTTGAAATCTATTTTATCTGTGTGACCTCAGTTAATGTCTGTAGAACAAATGTTTAAACTTGTTATGCCTTGATTTTTGCATGCAATAATTACGCTCGCATGTTGCCGCACACCGGCCCAGTGATGTTGGGCTTTGCAATTAACTCACCAAGTTCTCGTCAAGCAGATTTCTGGTGTCAGGAAAGGCATCCGACCTTACGATCATTGCTGTATTAATTACAAAGCAGAAATGTGATGCATGTTCATTAGGGTGGCCCAAAAATAATTTTTTTGGAAGTTTGCATCGCATACCCTCTCATTTCAGGAGGTTTGATGAAGAAATTACTCAGTAAAAATTTTAGGAAAATCTGACCAGAGGAAGTGGTCTCTCATGACCCACTTCGAAAATGATTATTAGCCCCATTGCTACAATGTTAATTTCATGATATTC
>JAQFYQ010000841.1:0-15075 GCA_034694885.1 Buchholzia appendiculata | reverse complement strand
GGGGGGAAAATCACCAGGGGGGAAATCACCGGCTCCCATTCTTGCGTGTGTGAATGCGTGAATGCTTGCTTGAATGCGTGCCTGAATGATTGCGTGAATGTATGCGTGTATGCATGCGTGAATGCATGCATGAATGCACTTATGTGCAATTGCAGCCCAACCAAAAGGCGGCGCATGTATCAGAGATACGTCATATTCACCATGGCAAGTTCGCTTCTGAATCTGAGTATAGTACGGCTTTGAATCCGGTTCTCTTCTAATCAAAGAAGCCGACTGCGACCTTCCAGTACTTTACTATATCACTGGGTATGACATTACCTTTCTCTTCTTGTCTCTTTTTCAACGAGAGAATATCGATCAGATTGTACTAATTGACTCCTGTCAACCAGCAGTTCACCGCTGAAGAGAACAAAAAACAAACATTTCAAGCCGTGAGCACTGAATTCCATTCTGTCACTGTAGCACGCTATGTAGCATCTGTTCATAAGCAATATTAATCTCTCTCTCCCTCTGTATCGAACGCTCTGCCAACACAGGTACATCAGCTCTAAGTGCTCTAAATGTCACGGAACATAATCAATGACGTCATTCTGCCAGTCATCGCATTTCTTTCTTTCCTATCTGTGGCGATTTAGACATAGGAACTTTCTGCAAGATATAATGTACTATTTTAATTATGCTTCTACGAAACACAGCCTGTTGTTATGTTGCACAGCGACACGTAGTGGTAGCCTTGGTGTGTAATAAAAGTCAGGCACAAGGCCAGGGTTCACAAACTACGCGCATCCAAAACTTCACTTGGCAATCTCACTAATGTCCGCCATAATCCTAAATTTTTAGCGCCCATTCTCTGTATTGGGTTATCCTATTGTATCGCTCGAGGGACATGGATTTACCGTCAGTTTCTTCTGACTGCAACTGTAACTATTCCATGAAGCTTTTCAGTAGCACCCTAGCGATCGTGCAGATCGAAGAATTGTCAAACGCGGGTGGATCAGGGGGGGGGGAAGTAGGAGACCGGGGGAAGATGGGGGGGGGGGGTGCAACTGTAATAACGGAAGCTATAGATCAATAGTAAGTTTCGTGCTTGGGAAGGCAGGACGCGCTGGTCGGCGAGGATTCTTATGAACGAAATGTGATTAGCGTTGCTCAATTCAGCTTGCGTAGCCGCTCTCGTCGCCGCCGCCGCCACTTGAGCTTCGTAGATAATGCGACGCTACGTCGTTAACTATCCTCCTTTCTGTTTTCTCTCCCTCTCTCTCTCCTTCATGCTCAATCTATTGTATTACAGTAGTCTTTATCTGAAAGACTAGTTGTAATTATCCTATTTTGTGTTCATTAAGCTGTTCTCTTTTTTACTGTAGCTGCTGTTCTATCTGACACTTTAGATATAACTCTATCTTTCAGTAGCTGGATATTTATAGCGTTCCAATCATATCAAGTCTTTAACTGCAATAACTTCTCACTCTAAAGAACTTTGATTAGAGCGCCCGATCGTGCTGCCAGTTAAGCGATCACTTCGTGTGAAAAGTCTGGGGTTCAACGGTCCAAGCTGTGTTTTCGGTTTCACATTCGAGCACATTTCTGCACGGCCGCATACATTTTCATGCAGTATGAGTTGTTACCAGCTAAAATTACCACGTGAACTGACGTGTTTACCTAGCACACTGGCCCCTGTTAGGCGTACCTTGCACTATACGGCAGGCTGAGGGCTGTCGTGAGAGTTGAGCACTAAGGCAACTTTCAATCTAGAAGACGCACAATATCTAAATAACTTGAACCAGATGTTAAGCGTGTTCGTCAGTCCGTTCGTGTTTGCCTGTTTATACGCAGACGGGTGCTTGCGTTTATTTGCATCGAAGTCAATCCCAAAATCCGAATCGTGAATATTGAAAAGAATAGTCAGCAACCGGCAGGCGTAACGATGAGCAGTTTATCGCTGTGCCTGTCTGTAGAGCAATTTGTCGGAAGAGACACATGTTACCAGTTCACAGAAATGTGTACATCGGAGTCTAAGCAGGCGCTTTAGTTTACTGCCAGTACTCTCGAAATCCAATCTAGACTTGACAATATTGACTTAGTTTCTTGTAATCTCATCTACTCAAACTGTTGATCATTCGTGACCATGGTGACAGGTTTATTAAGCAACTTTGTCCTCTTGACAATGGGTCTATAATCGACGAGGACCAATTGGCCCACGCGGACCAATGGTTCCACGCGGACCAATGGGTTCACGCAGACCAATAGGTCCACACGGACCTGCACTAATTACGAGTCCGACAAAGGATTCACTGCAAACGTCCATCGGAATGACAGTCGTCATTCCGAGCTGTCAGCATGATTGACTGAATGGTCTCATTCCTTCAAAGATCCTGCGATTAGGTCTCGATACAATACTGTATCCGGTTGTTCTATTTATTGTAGATGATAATATGCAGAGCCCCCTGTACGACAGCCCCCTCCTTCTCCATCACGAGTACACCCCCCCCTTTCATCGCGAGTACAGCCCTCTCCCCATCACGAGCAAATCATGATGTCTGTACTGAGAATCGAACCCGGGTCTCCTGCCTTTCGCTACAGACGCCTTAACAACTAAACCATTCAGACGTGCCGCTCTACTCGTTCTTGAAAGCCAACCTATCGTAAACGTATGTTCAAATACACCTCCACATATATAAGGGAGCTAAAAGTGACTTAACCCACGGCACAAATAACTTACAGCTACAACCCTCCCACGTTCGCTAGATTCGACAGTTAGAGTTCGTTAAATGTAAAATGTTTATGCAATGTGCAAGATTGTCCTTCACTATTGGCTCCGGATCGATCCGGTGATGGGTGCAACTCGAGAACTGATTGAAGCAGAAAAGAAAGCTTCCATCAGGGGGAGTGACACGGTAGGGGGGAGGCGTGGCATAGCAAGGGGCGTGTCGCCGATGTCAGTGACGCTGATAACTGGGTCCGGTCAATCGATCAAAGTCGGGTCACGCGAGGTGGCGCCCTCGTCTGTCAATAGACTAAAGCAGACAACTTGCATCGGCAGACTCAAAATGGACACAGCGTAACAAACGGCGCTAAATACGACAAGCATCATCGATCTAAATACACAGACACAGACAAAGACAAAGACACGGACAGAGACAGGGTCAGGGTGAGTGCTGCGCGCTTCGATTACATATTCACAAGTAAAATCTGATTTAAGCAACGACGTTATCGATCAACGCCCAACTCGTCAATCTGAAGATTCATCGGGGCGGGCCGCGCCGGGCCGCGCCGGGGTAAAGTGTGTAAATGTGTAGGACTCGGGCAATTCGTTAGATTATAGTCCGGCTAGATTACGTGCCATGCAGTTGAACAGTTTAGAGCCGGTACCGGATCAGATCCGAGTGGACTGTTGGGAAAAAGAACGGATCGACAGAGCTGATCGATTGTCACTCGGATTCATCGCTCAAACCGTCACAGTGCACAATTGACAGATTTGCAACTCTATTTATTCGAGGGAGGGAAGGAGGGAGGGGGGGGGGCAGATTTCAAACTGTCTCGATTTCAAATGTTTCACCTGTCACTGGTCGTATGCAAATGCAGATATGCATTTGCCCGACCTTAATGGCATTTCTCTAATGTATGTATGCTGCACCTCTTACGCACCATGCGATTTGCCAGGAGACCTCAACTAAATCAAAGTTGCAGATAATATCAAACATGTTATGAACACGGAAAACGATATGTGTATCTTTAGATATAATATTTTAATTTAACACATTTCCAGATATTTATAACGATGATATATTATGTATATTATATATTTTAATATATATTCAATATTATATATATTTTTATTTAATATTGCTTTATACTTTAATTTTTTGAACGCATCAATATTTACATTAGCAACGTTCTGTCGTGTTGAATTGGCTCGGGTTCCACAAAAAATAAATCGCCCTCCCCTACTCCTGGCATGGCCGAACCAGGTGCTACACAGGTATAGGCCATATAAACTTGTACTTGTATAAATTGTAATTTACTATGTAAGTGCCCTAGATATGATTTGTTGTAATGGCGCTCTAAAGAGTTGGTTTGGTTATTATGATGTAATTATGCGTATAATATTTAGTCTACTACTTGCCTGGTGAATCAGTGATTGTATTCAAATTCTCGTTGACCCTGATAGAGAGCATACTTTTTACAATGCAAATTTTCGTCAAGCTTTTTTTTACAAGAGAAAGAATTGTGGACGTTCAAACTATAGAAATCAGTTTGCGTCCGTCCTCTGTCTCATTTCTCACAATCTGATTTCTGTGCCGTTAATTCGTTTATTGGAATTGACTCGATGCGTCTCTGTCATTACCGAAGTCTTCGAGATAGTACAAAACTTGTACGTATATCTTAAAAACTTCTGTCTGTAGATAATTCTTAACCCCGCTGATATTATCAGCGCAAGCATACGGTCTGAAAGGTTTGACCTTATTTTAAAAAAATGATTGCAGACTGATGGTGCAACAGCATGAAAATACAGAAACGTATTTTTTTAAACTCGAGCTTTTCTCATTTGATCTGAGCACGTCTCTCTCTCTCTCTCTCTCTCTCTCTCTCTCTCTCTCTCTCTGTGTGTATTTGTCATGAACCTGTTTTGTTTGTTTGTTTATTTTGTTTCGTTTGTTTATTTCGTTTTGTTTATTTTTTATGTTTGTTTGTTTACTCGATCATTTCTTGCTTATTCGCGTGTATATCTTTCTGTCGATCTGTCTGTCTGTTTGTCCATCAGCCTGCCTTCCTGCCTGCCTATCTGTCCGTCTGTGACTCTGTCTGTCTGTCTATCTATCTATCTGTCTGTCTGTCTGTTTATTTGTCTGTCTGTCTGTCTGTCTGTCTGCCTATCAATCTATTTTCGGATCACTTAGGGATTTGGCGAATTCAACGTTTTTACGATTACGTCAGAAATGCAATCTCTCTAATGAATTGGCCAAACTTCCGGTTGCATAAGATGCGTACAACAGAAGATATGATTAGCCTCTAGCCTCGCATGCTTGTACTCAACCTTCCCAGCCGACCCCGAGTGGAACATTGAAATTATTACGCTTGATGCCATAAAACGGGCATAACGACGAGGCAGAGCGGAACCTCTGCCGGGGGCCTGGCGTGTGCCTCGGGCATCTCTTCTTGAGTTGTGCCGCTGCTGCCTGCCGTACCGAAGGCATTCCATTGAACAGATCCATACATGCGATAAATAAGACTAATTAAAAGCACGTCAGCGAAACGTGGACCGTTTTATTTATTGAACATCTCTAGGATTGACGGAAGAGAGGAAAACACAGACGATAGAGAGAAAGAGAAATATAATCTAAATCTAATTCGATGTGACAGAATAAGTAGAAGTACGAAAACACTAAGAAGAAGAAGAAGAAGAAGAAGAAAATGATTCCGTTATTAAAGTTACCGAACGAATTATAGATGCGAAGACAATTTGCAGACATAGGAACGCCGTTATCGTTTTTTCGACGTTTGGAGTAAAGCTCGTTCCATTATGGAATTTGTAGACAATGGCTACAAGGCTAGGAACTGCCATCTGGGGAAATTAAACAGCCCGTAAGCTAGTCTCTAATTTAGTTACGCAATGTGAGTCACGCTCATTCAACTCATCTAAAATCCCGAATTCAATGCGCATTGAAAGTTGCCAAGTTACTGACGCTATCTTTCAAGACAAAAGATTCCGCTTTCACACCGGATAAGAAAGTCCATTAGATGGACGTTAGAATTGCCTGTCTGTCTGTTCCTGCATTGTCTAAGCTTCGACGGACGCAGGTAAAGGGTTTTCATTCATATGGAAATCTATTTCGCCCTTTAGAACGTCTTTGAGTGGCTCTCAAAGAGCACGCAAATTACTGGAAACTTAACAAAGCATAAAGTAGAGAGATTAGCAGGGACTTGCCGAGTCGCTTCGGGGCAGAGTCTTCACGTTCGAACTTTTTCCCAACACACATTTTCAATGTCAATGAGCTATACTTTTGCTGATAAAGTTAAACATACAGTACCGGTACTGTAAAGTTGGTTGGATATTGAGATAACGTCGTAAACTTATTTATTTAAATGAGCAAGTTATGAGCGTCGTTAACTCCTCAATAGAGGCTTTGACGATTGCAGCAAAACATCACGTCATTCCAGGCTTCTAGCCAGTGCGAGATTTATGAAAAAAATAGGTGGAGTCGGACTTAAAATTTCTCTCTGACGAGCGAGAGAGGGTACCAAAAATTGTGTAAAACCGACTGCATTTTCCCAACGGGGTGTGGTCGAAACCCCCCCCCCACGACAAATTCCACCCTGCTTCTAGCCTCACGATAGTATGTACGATATTTATTATAAGTGAGAAACATGTAACTTTACCAAATACTCGAACTTGCTGAAATTTATCGAACTTTGTTTCTTGATTAATGTTTCAATCTTTTATCGAACTTTAAAAATGATTCCTCGAACTTCACAACTATTCTTCGCGAAATCATGACTGGAAAGCGAAACTAGTTTAACTAAGACATGGTACAAGATGAGTTACTAATGAAACTTAGATGCAATTCATTTACATATCGTCCTGCAGCATTAAATTTGCATTTTTAAAATCAGTGATCAACAATTTTCTATTAACTTCGATAATAATATATCTAAAGTAGCAAACGGTTCCTGTTTCTCGTTCCTGTTCTTGTTCCTGATCCTATTTATTATAAAGTAAAGCGAAGTACAGTTCAATACTCTATCAAGTTATTCTATTGATTAAGATAATTCATAATAACAAATACCTCATGGCGTACTACTGAATAGCCGAGTAATATAGATACAAAAAACGCTTGTAATGTCATCTCCAGCGTTACAATTTTATGGCTTTTAAAACGTCAACGTCCTGCTGACCCAAAACGTGCGTAACAATTTTTTATTGCGAGTAAACAGACATCTTAACGAAACAGATTTCTACAGTACAAAGAACTGCAATGCTGCAATTCAGATTTGGATATAGTCAGCTGGAGGGACATTTTGCGTCGTGAAAAACAAAAACAAATAAAGAAACACTTTCCATCAACGAGGAGTATAACCACTCGCATTGAGCAAAACAGGCAACAACCGTTCGAGACATTTTCTAAGGACTCCCGCCCCCTGCAATCGACATCAGACTTGGGGGAGACTCAACCCCCATCACACCCCCTCCCCGCAGTAAATCAATCACTACATTGTCAGCCTGGATTATTATACTCTGCTGACGTCACTCGACACGCCTGCGCATTGATTCAGTGGTTGCGTTGAATGGAAGTACGCTCAGATGATGATGATGGTGATTATGTAAGTGACATTTAGAACATATCGATATCTGTTTGAACGTAATTAGTCGCCGTCATTGATCCGTACAGCAATCTACTGCACTTGTAGGTTGTCGCGCAGACTAGAAAATATCACTCTGAATGTCACTGTAAGTATCACTGTAAGTATTACTGTAAATATCACTATAAATATCTCTGTAAGTATCACTGTAAGTATCTCTGTAAGCATCACTGTAAGTATCACTGCAAATATCTCTGTAAGTATCACTGTAAATATCTCTGTAAATATCACTCTAAATATCTATGTATTATAACTTCTGCAAATATCATTCTAGGGCATAGGTCTTAATATCACCCTAAATGTCCCTTTAAGAACCACTCTAAATCACACTCAAACATGGGCAGAATTTTCAAGGGATTTGGGAATAATTCCTAATATAAGACATTTTCCTAAACTTACGTGTTTAAATATTTGAAATTGCTCCCTCCCGCCGCTTTGTTGTGAAAAACTTTGAAAAATGATCGCCCTAAGCATCAGAACAAATTTCTGATTACAGCTCTCCCAAATATTGAAACTAAACCATGCTCATTTACTAAATGTCATTCTAGGTATCCATTAATATAATTACAGAATTTCTTCGAAATCAATAAGTGTTGTTTGCGCAACTAATCCGTGAAATGAAAAAAATATCGCAGTTAGCGAAAATCTGTCGTCAAACAGAAAGAAAAACAAACCAATATTTTACCGAATAAGATAACGCTGTGTACATAAACAATACAAATAATGCAAGGCGTATCGAAGGTGTATTCGATATGCCTTGTACACAGCAAATTATTGTGCGTGCATTCGTTGCTATTGTTGTAACTATCTTTGTTACTTTTTGCAGAATGCATCATCTCGTTAAATCTGTTGACGATTAAGACTAAAGGTTTTAGCGACTGTACAATTTTAATAATGACTGCACTAATATGGTGATCGCAGGAAGCACCATACAGTATATTTCACGGAATATATATATATATTGCTATTACGTACAACTTTCTTGACAAGTCGATGCTTTTATGCCAAACTAACAATATTCTCAGCAAATTCACTCCAAGCATCAATCCTGCAATGATGCTGAAATATTACAACACTGTCGCTTCTCAGCATGAATTCTTTGTTTCACTCAAATGCCAACTTAAGACTGATGACGTCATGGTGGCGTTTCTTCTCATCCAGTTGTCTCTGCACCTAGACATTTCATGACATAGAGAAATCAACGATTCATTTTGACGACGTTTAATATGAAGACAGTTCTTATTCAAGCACATGACGCTCGTCGATAAGTTACTGTCTGTCTGTCTCTCTCTCTCTCTGCAACTGTCCACGGGTTCCTCGCTGCAACTGGCACGGGTTCCTCGCTGCAACTGTCACGGGTTCCTCGCTGCAACTGTCCAAGGGTCCCTGCGGCAGAGCAGACGAGCCCAATCCATCATGCACGCAAGCATTGTGCCAAGATAAATCACCGCCAGATTGGATTTTATTGTCAGCAACTTGTATACGCAATCGGCGTGATAACAGCAGCCTTGATTTGACATTCGAGTAAAACAAAGAAGGAGAACAAGAAGAGAGACGAAGTACAGGAAAAGGAATACCGGATTAAATAGAAATTAACAACAACACGCAAAAACAAAAAAGACAACTATGAATTATGACAACGCAAAACAACGGCAAGATATAATCTATGCAACTGATCTAGACACTGAGGCGACTTAGCTATACAAGGACATTATCTATATCAAGATTATCTATGCAGACATTATCTATATCAAGATTATCTATGCAGACATTATCTATATCAAGATTATCTATACAGACATTATCCATATCAATATTATCTATAGACATTATCTGTCAAGATTATCTATGCAAAGACATTATCTACATCAAGATTATATCTATGCAGACATTATCTATATCACGATTATCTATACAAAGACATTAGGCCTATCTATATCAATATGATCTATACAAAGACATTATTTATATCACGATTGTCTATTCAGACATTATCTATATCATGAAATTGATTATCATCGAGACAGGGGACTTAAGAACTGACCTCGACATAGGCAGTGCATTTTTCTACACTGTTATTTATGGAGACATTGACAACTTATAAACACATTGATAACGTTTACAGACATTGGCAGACATTGACAGACATTGACAACTTATACACACACTGACAACCGATAAAGACATTTAAGACTTATACAGACATTGACAACTTAAACAGACATTGACAGCTTAAACAATCATTGACTACTTAAACAGACATTGGCAGACATTGACAATTTATGGACATTTAAAATTTATGTAGACATTGACAGACATTGACAACTTATACAGACATTGAGAACTTATACAGACATTGATAACTTATACAGATATTGACAACTTATACAGACATTGACAACTTATACAGACATCGACAACTCATGCAGATTTTCAGATATTAATAACTTATACAGTTACAGACGACAACCTTTAAATAGACGTTTTATATATACAGGCGATGTTTTTGAACACGGCGACTGATTGGAACCGTCTTATCGAAACTCACAAGCGACTTATCTTGGATAGAGTTGACGGACGCTAAAGGAACTGAAAGATAAAGGCAGATTCTAATACTCTTCTCCGTGCTGCGTATGTTTACGCTATTGCTTTCTACTTTGACTCGAGTGCTTCACATTATTAACCAGACTTCCCAACTTCTGTCAAGCTTGGTCGCATTAGTAAACACAAGTGCTTCGTGTTGTTCAACAGATAAACTACGAACTAGAAGATTGAACGGGGCACGCTTAGTGAAGTTGGCATACTGCTAAGCAGTAGAATGCACACTATACCATTATGATTATATTCACTGGGAAGACTCACGAATTCACAAGACTCACAAATGAACAGTAAAAAATAGTAAAAAATATGAAATAAATAGTATAAAATTAGCTTCAGCGGTCGGTGGACTGATCTCGTCATCTCTTTCAAGTTCAACAATTAAACTTTATTCATTCGTTATATTCCTACACTGACATATAGAAACAGATAATCAGTTCTTTTGTCAAAATAAAGGAAAACGACCGGATTGACAAATACTGGTAGGAATAAAGCAACCGCTAAGTTTCCTATAAAGAATTACAAGTTCAGGTAATGTGTTCATGTTTTCTAAAGCTGTGTTAAAACCTAACTTGATGGTCTACCTACATTTCTCGTTCAAACAAACGCAGCCGTCGATTCAGGGTTAGTATCAAGATACGATCACCCCATCGCCGGGATGAAGGTTACAGATCACCTTTTGCAAATTTTAGTCTACCAATTTTAAAAAAGAGGTCGTTAATTTTTTTAGGTCAAACCTCCAAATGAAAATTTGGACAAAAGGCCACAACAATTTTCACCCCCAAAAAACAAAAAATTATATGAAATTCTGACTATGTAACCGCGTGCAGTAAATATTAGACAGAATAGTTACAATAAAATCTGTAACTTAACCTTACCTTACGAATTTGTGCGATAATACATGTCATTGGCGTTCAATTTGTTTAAAAAGCGATAATTATTCACACATTTTTTTTGTTTACGTGATTACCTATATGGATTTTGTTTTAGATAGTCACTATAATAGTCGCTCAAAATATTCGCTACGTTCCTTCAAATTGTTCTGCAGACACAGAAATTTACTTGACCGACGCTACCATCTCAAAGTGAGAAACAGGTTAAGGTTTCGATGCCCAGTGTAACGCTACTTATAAAGGATCTTTAGACTAGATTGTCAGAGAAGTTCACACTGAATAAAGGTATAATAATTAAAGAGCTATCAAGTTTCGCCATTGAAATGACTGGTCTGATTTATAATAGTCATCTCAGTAACTTTCAAATGGAGAAACAGTTTTTTACAAACTCAGGCATAAAAATAACAGTCAAGGCAGTATCATTAAACAGGACATTACAACCTTAGGTTGATTTAATTATTTCGTCGACAATGATATCGACAATTTTTGCAATCAAGTCACTCAACAGTAAGCGCTAGGGCATTCTATAAAAGTTGTCGTGTAATTAGTTTAATTAAGTTGTGAATTTCTCCGAGGTAGCCTAACTGTAAATATAATTTGATTGAATTTTGATTAAATTAAAAAAATTATAATGCAAAACTCTTCATCACGATGTACCATAAGAGATCAGTCATTTGATAAATAATCATCAAGAAACAACATAAAAAATTGCATACATATACGCAATGTTTATAATCTCGATAAAAATATCTACTTGTCAGTATTTAAATTAAAACATAACAAATAAACGAATTTATTTATTTCGATCAAGTAAAAAAAATGCACTAAAGTTAACTTTAATTTTAAAAGTAAACGTCATCATGCCTAGCTAAAATTAATAATCGATAAAATTTGACAACCTATTTTGACAACGGCATTTTTCATAAATTGTATACAATTGTTATATGTTTATGATGTCCATAAATAATACGAAGGGTTCAAAGCAGAAAAATCTTCATATAAAATAAATAAATAAAAGCCGTACCTGAAAAAATTCTATCTCTTCAACTCACTACGTATTCAAAGAAGCCAACTTCCTCTGTTTTATCTCGCGGTAATATCCTGTGACTTACTTCGGTTTTTTTATACTCATCAAGTCGAGCACAACTCACGATTTGCATCATAATCCATGCAGTCCGATAAACGCAGATAACTGGATATTTGCACGCACCAGTTCATCGATAATTATCTTGCCAAATAATTAATGCGCAAATTGTAATTAATGGATAATAATTATTATCAACCGTGCATGAAATATGACGCGTATACGGTTCTGGGAACACTGATGCTGTGGATTAGCGCTGCACGACTGCGCAGCATGCCGTTACACTGTCGGAGCGCAAAACTCCACTCGCGCTTTTGCTTTGTTTTATCAAATGCTTTCGTCTGGTCTTAGAGACGCTGCAGCGCCGGTTAATCAGGCTTAGATTTCTCAGGGCAGTTCCGGAAAGAAGCAGAATTACGTTGCATTAGTGAAGACGGCAGTGAGGTGGTGCGTAGGCATTGCAGCCTGCTCTAGGTATTCGGTTGCAAGATGCTTTGTGTCAGGTGCATGTGCCTGCATTCAGCCTGTCACATTTAAAGTAAGGCAATGACAGGAATTTGCACAACATATTAGTATTTACTACATTTTGTTTTTGTAACATTATTGACAAAAATGAATAATAATTTGAATAATTAAGCGAATTAAGTGTCTTTAAACAATTTAGACTTAAAATATATATATTATCAGAGAGGCGAGAGAAGAAGAGAGAATAGGAAAGGGGAAAGAGGAAAGAAGAGGCTGGGAGCAGAGGGAAGTGAGGGGAGAGGAATGGAGACGAGATAGGCAAGGAGAGGAGAGGAGAGTACAAAAGAGGAGACGGAGAAGAGAAGGGGGAAAAGAGAAGGGGAGGTAGCTAGGGGAGATGAGAGGATAGGAGAGGAGAGAAGAGGAGAGGAGAGGAGTGGAGAGGAGAGGAGAGGAGAGAGAAGGAATGATAAACAAAATATTAATATTGATTGAATTCTACATTGATATAATTCGGAATGTTGATATGTAGTGCTAAGTAGTATCAATGCTCTGAATCTCAACCAACAATAATTTATATTTTTACTAGAAGTATATACACCTACTTACGACTATGTCTGTTTATTTTTGACGTATACATCAATAAATATTAGTATTAGAAAGACATTTTCTGTGACTGAAATTCAATAAATCAGATGAAATATTAAGTTTATAGTATCTATAAAAAGGCTTTAAGGTTAAACCGCCTTCCTATTTAAAGCTAACTAAATCTTGTGTTTTATTAACCTATTCATCCCATTAAGTGTTTTAATCGTACACTGTAACTCTTGAACTAATACACAAATTTAATTTTCTTATGCATCGTTTACTTCTACCTATCTTCTTTCAATTTTGGTTTCGATCTCTGTCTTTTCAGCTCGTTGCTCACCTCTTTGTCTTTATCCGCCTATCTCTCTGTATGCCTGCATAGTGGTCTTTCTTTCTTTGTCTTTTTTGTCTGTTGATGGTCGATCTCTCTATATACTTTTGAGTCTGTCTCTTTCTCTCTCTGTCTCTCCCAATTACTCTCTTAAATTTATTATTTATCAAGTAATTAAAGTAGACTTGTTTTTCTTATGATTACTCCAAGTTACGTTTTTGCTCTCTCTCGGATCTCTTCTGCTTTTTGGACGACATTGAATCTAACCAATGTAGCGCACATGGAAACTGCGCCTGTAAACTACACAAATGTTACGAGAGCTTCACCCCGAGCTGTGACGTCACACACCTGGCCTCGAGTCTGCAGCTGCAGCATCCAAACACTGCACAGAACCTCTATTATAGTTCAACCCAATCTGCAGCAGCGCACTTGCTCCTTGTCGACATCTGCAGTAGCCTCGAGCATCAATACCTTCTCTTAGTTCTATCTCTCACTCAGAAAACACGCATAAAGCGTGTTCCACAATAATTCTCTGGCATGCCGCCGTCTAGCAGACTATTGGCATCATCACAACAAATGTATTCGAAATTATATCGTAAATGGAACAATGATTAAACGGCGTTTGCAGATTAGCTTTTATAGCTTCAATCTCATGTATTTTTGCAGGGTATTGTGAATTGGATGGGCTCTGTTCAGTAATGTATCATGACGATATTTATATACTGATAATGATTGTCTGGCCCCCGTTGATGCGCCGACCTTGATGACTGTAATAGATGCAAACGGTGCCGTGTACTAGATAGCTGGAACACTGTACCTGAAACACTGGAAGCAACCGTACCTTTGGAAGTTTATAAATTTATAATTGTTAATCTTTAAGGACAACCTCATTCATTTTAAACTTTTTTATTTTATTTAATCTTAAACATATCCTGCATTATGTTTTGAATCATTGAAATGACATAAAGTGCTTAGAGATAGACCGTGCACTGTAACTATAAATCACTGCGATTCAAAGAGTCAAATAAGTTGACGATTATAATACATACAAATTACAAACTTGAACAATTGCCGCCTTATGAAAATCTTACAGTCTTGCATATTTCTACACTAACGTCAGAATTGTGTGCTGTTAACAGTAAATTAGTAAGAAAGCTTTAAGAATCTCAACCTGTTTGTTTTTATCTTGCAGCATCATCGATAGCTTGGTGCATCTTGTGCAAAACAAACCGCTCAATTGTACTGTGCTTGTTCAACCGATTTATTACACTGCTCACTCATGGCAGCGCTTGTTTGGCAATGCCATGAAGAAATCTCATTTCAATTCGACCAATCGTTTTCTGCCTCTCTCTCTCTCTTTCTCGCTTTCTCGCCCTCTCTCTCTCTTTCTCTCCCTTTCTCTCTCTCACTCTCTCTTTCTCTTTCTCTCCCTCTCTCTCTATGTATTTTTTCTCTCTTTTCTCTCTTTCTCTTTCACACTCTCTCCCTCAACATTCCTCTCTCTGTCTCTCTCTCTCTGTCACTCTGTCGCCTATTCTATATATCTTTGACTCCCTCCATCTCTTTCCATCTATCTCTCTCTCTCTCCCTCTCTCTCTCTCTGTCTCTCTCTCTCTCTCTCTCTCTCTCTCTCTCTCTCTCTTCTGTCGCTGTGTCTCGATGTTTTTCTCTCTGACTCTCTGTTTCTCGCTTTCTGTCTCTTTCTGCTTCTCTTTCTAACTCTCTCTCTAGCAATCTCTTTCTCTCTCTCTCTTTCT
>JAQFYQ010000840.1:0-15083 GCA_034694885.1 Buchholzia appendiculata | reverse complement strand
TACTACGCTTGACTTAACCACCAACCATGCACAAGGCCGGTGAGTACGGGTGGGCGGCCAAAGGTCCTTCCCGTAATATATTAAGCTTATATATACATTAAAGCTTATAATACATACATACAAACATATCAACATACATACATATATATTATATACATACATATTACATACATACATGTCATACATACAAACATACATACTTGTACAATACATACATACAAGCACACATACACAGTGATGTAGTCCTTGGCCTTGCCTCAAGGTTGCCTTGAGGCACTCTACTGCCTTGCCTTGGCCAATTTTTCAAATGCCATGCCATGCCTTGAAGAAAAATTGCCTTGGAAAAAATGCCTTGACTATATCATTTTAGCATACCTTGGCCTTGATTTTGTGCCTTGAGGCTGCCTTGAGGCACTTTACTGTCTTGCCTTGACCAATTTTCCAAATGCCTCGCCTTGAAAACGAATGCCTTGGCCTTGCCTTGAGAAAAATGCCTTGACTACATCACTGCACATTCATACTCTACATTACATATAAATACTTACTATGTGGACATGCATACACCCAAACTTACTGCATCATTAATAGAAATACATACGTATAAGCCACACGCAATATATTAAGATTTAAATAAACCCTTGAACATCAAGAGAATTCATCAGAATGGTGGATAAACATGGATCAGGAATTGACAAGTTGTGTATTCTCCAGAAAAAAACACACATGTAGATAGATCACTTGTGCAGAAGTAACACAATTATACTTGAACCAATATCTACACCACTGAGATAACATGAATAAGATAATCATAGCCTGCACAAATCATATATATAATATGTACATTAAAGTAAGAAAGAGTTCAAATCTAACGCTAACACGCGTGCGTGCTATTGCTATACACTAGATTTGTTAAAGGCAAAAGAGAGTTTAGGTCGAGCGTTCTTCTTGTTGAGTATGACCTCCTGCTCTCCCTTGGTTCTCTTGCGCTCCGAGTCTTCCAGCGTCTGCTTCTCCTCTACGAACTTCCTCTGTTCCTCCACCAGACGTAGCTGCTCCTCATCCTACACACACAATGGTACAAGCTTACATACAGACTACGTGCACGTTATTACAGATCAAATATACATAAGCTTGTAGCACGAGGCATGCAATATACAAATGTTTAATTCAGTGCATGCGACATGGAACATTAATGACTGTAAAACCAAACAGGCAACAGAGTGTGCTCTAGTCAGCGATGGGAAGCCTTGAGGCAAGGAAGTGCCCCCAGGCTAATTTTTACGCCTTCAGGGTCACTACCCCTGCTTCAAGGTACTTCAACGGCCTCGAGACATTTTAAGGCACAGCATAATGGCATTAGACATTGTGTGCATTATCACGACGCTCAAAAATCTATAAAGCTCAACATGCGAACCAGAAAAGAAAGATAATATAACAATTCAACTTGCTTATATATTCAAATAATCACAACATAATGGCAAAAGGGAAGCTTGGAGGCACTGCCTTGAGGTGCATTCTAGTGCCTCAGACGTAAAATCCACGGCCTGGGATGTCGCTGCTTCGGCTTCAAGAGTCACTGCCTCGGCCTTGAGGTCACTGAATTGGTCACATCACTGGCTCTAGCCAACAGGTTCACATTCAAGCTTAAGTCAGACTTGTAAAGGGCAGTGTTAAGATTTATGTAATATCTGAAAGAACTCATAATCAAAACCCTGACCTCACTCTCACCACAATAAAAAAGGTACCTGCAGGCAAATAATTATTACCAGGATAGCAATATTGTGGAAATCAGATCAAATAAATATTTAAGTTCTCAACCTATCAAATTGCTATAATAATTACAGTTATAATCTGGTTCATGCCAACAGATCATTCAGTTAGAAATACTAGACACTCATTTAAGCAATTCTAATAATAATGCAAATCGATACAATATTTGACAGATATTACAGCAATAGACCACTTTGGGATGCGTGCTCTAGTCATCATGTTTCTATGTTTGAATGACTCATGGGCGTCAGAAAGCCTGATAAATAGCTATGAATTGCGCATTAACTTCATATTTCTTAAAAATTACATATATCTGCTATGCCGAAAATTAATCGTTTGTCTAGTAAGCGATTGCGTGCAATAATTTGAGCTTCTTTATGCATATTTCTATTCTGGGGCGAAATCTGAAGCGTTAGTGCGAAATTCATAGGCATTTTATGCAGTACAAGAGAATTTTCTGCAACTCACAGCTGATAAAAACATAGAATAGCTAATACATAGAAGGCTTATCCCAAAGTGGTCTATTGAGCAAGAAAGTATGGTAATAAGCACATACAGGGTGAGTAAAAGGGTTCCTGAACAAAATTTAAATTGTTGGCAGAAGTTTAATAGTAAAATTGTATTTTTACAGGTTTGAGGAGGAAGAAATTAGTCATTTCTTAGCCAAATGTTGTCTGAAAATATTAATTACCCTATATGTTATGAAAACTTAAATTTCGAAAAACAACAAATCAGTTTTTTCCACAGTTAGATTATGATTTCTTTTCTTTTGTTACAGGGCACTTTGTGTCGCCTGGTAGATGATCGCATTTATGCGGCCTATTTTTGGTGATACCCAAAGTGCCTTTCATAATTTTTTTTGAACATTTTGCTGCGCATTGAATCAACTTTAAGGTAGGCAGCCGCTGTCAGATCTTTTATCCTGAGCACAGTTGGTCTTTAAGCCTGTCAATTGAGCCTTTTATCTCGATAAAATATCTCTCAACATTTTAAAGGATAGGTTTAATGCAGTGTTTTTACTCTTAACCTTTGTTCTCGCGCATTATTTTACTTTTTGTAGGTCTGAACTTAAACGATTCTTAATTTTTTACGCCTTAACAAGCTACTTTCTGCAATTACTGCCAGTGATGTAGTCCTTGGCCTTGATGTCTTGCCTCAAGTCTGCCTTGAGGCACTTTACTGCCTTGCCTTGCCTTGCCTTGGCCCATTTTCCAAAATGCCTTGCCTTGCCTTGGAAACAAATACCTTAACACAAATACCTTTTTTCTCAACTAATTGTAAATTAGTTGAGAAAAATCACCAATGCTCGCCTCGTCTTTCTTGTAGGTCGGTGTTCGTATGACATGCTATCACAAACACTTATATTCGCTTATTAAGTACCGTACAGTATATCTTTCTAACGCTACTCGATTTCACTTACTTCTTTTAAGTAAATCGCGAGTTAATTAAATAATTTTAATTGAACAAAGATAATGTTTTGTGAAAAGGCTATTTAACCAGTTCTTCGCAATAGCAGGTTCGTGTAGAAGTTCAGCATTGTGTACCATTAAGGAACGATTGTCCTTATTCCCTTTCACAGATTCATCTCAGCAAGTTTTCCAGACGTCGAAATATCATCGTTTCCTCCGGGACTCAATTAGGAAGATACTTTTTCTCTCAATATTTATATTCGTACATGATCGACGGATTTAATTACATATAGTGTCTACGTATACATTGCATGAAATGTGCGTAGTATGTGTCATATGTTACTTTGTGCGTGCATTAATGCTCTTGTGCTGTCGAATGTGTGAAAATTGCGAATTGTACTTCTAAATGTTGTAATTGTGTAATTTCGATGTTTATAAAGTTGTATTTAAGCTAATGATTATGGCAGAAACGGAGTGAGCACATAAACCTGGCCGGGAAACACGGCCCACATTGCTCACAATGAAGAAAATGACAGGGTGTGTTACAGTCGGATATCGCGAGGTAATTTTCGATTTTTTAATCTTCCGAATACATGCTATACGTGAACTACTGTTTGTGAGACGCATGACATAATCGAGTGAACTGTAAACATTCTGGATATGCGCGCGTGATCACTTGTTTGAAAATAGTAGTTCATCTTTTACATTTCTTCCTGGTCCCTAAGAATTGTTTCATGTACTGTGTTACTTATTAATGTGTCTACTGTGTTGACTTTGTTATTTAACTATATCGCGTGATAAAATCAAACAAGAAACTATACACTGGTGTTAGCTGGGACGTAACACTTGTGCGATTTCACATATGATTTTGTCATATGACAAAGTCACAATTGTTGACATCCGGTTCGCTGCCGATTTGCCTGGTATTCAATCATATACTGCGTGATCATTAACTGATGACAATATTAAAGAACTCTAACGGCTAAGACTTTGGCGGCAGCGACTGATGGCCCAACTAGTTGTTCATGTCCACAGGCATGATTCCGCGATAGAATTCTGCCCACAACCTTCGACCGAAATTCAGCTTCAGAAGTTCTACGGAATGACATTTCCATTGGCAGCGACAAATGTCCGCGACCAAACCAAATTACGGGTAGTTAATCGTAGGAAGTTGTATGAATAAATTGAAACTGACTATCGTAGAAAAGCTGGCTGGTTAGCTGATAACAAAGAGCCACTTTTACAAAAAGCAAACGCCTAGTTTAAACGTAATCTGAGAGAGACTCATTCCACACGCTCTCCTCGAGAGCGAAGATTGCTTCAATTTTTAAGTTTGCTTACAATTCCGCAGTTCCCGATCAAATTTGATTCTCACAGTTCACAGTTCCGCGGATTTCGCAGTAAAATGTTGTGTTCAGTTTCAGCGCTTGATAAGTTAACTGTGCCATTCGCAATTGGAGTTAATATGAAGAAAAAGGACAGGGAGGCAGCACTGTGCGCCACAACCATACCGTTTGTTTATCGTTGCTATAATGCACGCTTCATTTCGATTACATCCGATCAAATTGTGTGTCTGCCGTCTTAATCTGAGTTGTCGGACAACAATCACTTGATTATTGCTCGTATTTACTTCACGGTTGACGATACTTTTCCTCTGATAATTATTAGAGGAAATATTATAATATTTTCTTTTGCAAATTTATGTACAATTATAATCCAATAAATTTACAATATAAAATTTTACTGATTAAAAAATTGAAACAACCAAAAGCCTTCAATGGAATTCATAAAAAATACTCACTTTGATTTCAGTTCACCACGATAAGCTCAAGTTTCTATAAAGTATAGATATTATAAAGACTAAATTAAATTGTCTACTCAATTTAGACACGACCGCTCTGGTTGAATTCAAAATAATTACTGACCTGATATTGCTTTACTATTTCTGCCCTTTCGCGATATAACCACCAATAACCTCCAATAACCAGCTATTAATATCTATTGCTACCCCTACCCAATCTGATAAACCATTTTGATGTTATAAATCACACACACCCATTTCAAGTGCTATTGTCAAGATTCAAAACTCAGTTTTCAGCAAGAAAACGGCAACCAATGCTCCCACATTCGGTGTAATTAACCGCTCATGTATACCTTTCGTTGCTGCATGATTCTACGTAACAATAAAATTACTGGAGGATATCGGGAAATGTGTTCCAGCAATATTTGTACATAATATTTTATTGATACTTTTTTGTAAAAACATGTTATTAAAGGATCTTATGTCTCGATTCCCTGTATTACCATTAATTGTTTTGTGAACGAATTGCAGTTCTGCTATTTCTGAGTTCCGCGCCCACTATTTATTTCTGTATTTCCATTGATTGCATTTCTTTTGGAGTTTTGCTCTGGAGTAGAATTATGAATTGTAAGCTAAACGTTCATTGGTTGTGATGTGGAGTTGACGTTCCATCCTCGGCCTGTGCATGGCTGTAGGCCGAGTACAATGGTACAATTTTGTTTCGAGTAATGGTTCGAGTACAATGTTTGATATTGCAATGATTAAAGATGTCGTAATGATAGACTGCCGTTACAATGGCATCTTGACAAATCTCGCTCTCGGTACAGACTTGCTACGGTAAATTTTAACTCTCTGTCGACACACCTTTCAATGGAAAATACAGGAAAATACGGTACCAGTTGGGAATACCTGGTTATGTCAAGTTATAATTCTGACATGATAAGATTATAGACCGTTTTGGGATAATAATTTATAGTATAAATATCTAGCTGATTAAACGCCCGTGAGTGGCAGAAAATCGACCTGTACATTGTAAAATGCCTATTAATTTCACACAAACCTTTGAGATTTTCTCCCAAAATAAAAATATTCCTCAAAAAGCTCAAATTATTTCAAGCAAAATATGCCTAGCAAACATTCAAATTAATATCAACATGGAGTATATCTTAATTTTGTAGAAAACTTGAAATTTGTGCGAAATTCAATGCTATTTTAGGCTTTTCTGCCACTCACGGGCGTTCAATCAGCTAGATATTTATACTATAAATTATTATCCCAAAACGGCCTATTGCCGCTGTATTCTATTACATAAAAGTCTTATTGGAGAAAATGTATGAGCAGTAACATTGTAATGTCCTGATATTTGACCAGTCTTGATGAATAATGTATGGCAATGAACTTCTCGATTCGGTCAACTTTTTAATATTCTTAAAGTTTCTGATTAAATTTTTACAAATTTCTTAATTAATTAATTATTCAACGCAGTATAAGACGTTTTTTCTTCAAAGAAGACGGCCCGAATTTGGATCCTTACTATCGAGGCCTTGCTCCACTGGGTCAAAGGACTTTCCCGCTAACTGTTGCTCGATTCAAGAACAATTTCGGTATCGCCTCTCGCGCATCTAAATTTCCGATGTTCTCCGTAGCGATAGATTTGATGAGCCGTTCTTGAGCGAAACCTAGAGCTGAGCATTGCCGCTGAACACCGGTCGGCATAAAACTGCCCGAATACGTCAGACAGAGCGGTAAATAAGGCTGCTGCTTTGCGAAAGGTAAGCTACAGACGGCCTTGAATTGTTAAACTTGTTGAACTAGTGATGGTGCTGAAAATTATACATTTAATTTTTAAGTCTGCATTTGGGATGAAGGCTTCACGGTAATGGGCTATGTAAAAAGCTGGCGTGCAGAACTTAGAAATGTAATTTTCTTGAAGGTAAATTGAGAATAGATTCATAAATACCGACAGGAGAGTATAGAAGCTTGCATTGTCTTTATATAGTCGCGTTTGTAATACTACCGTTCAGAATGGAGTTCGCTCATCGATAAGGGCGAAATTGATTTTTAAAAAGCACACTATTAATGTGAGAGGTGACGGATACCGCAAGATTAAAAGTCATGGGATAAATTATCGATGGATAAGAAATGTTCTATTTCTAGTGGACACTCAGGAGAATAAGAAAATTCAAGTTTCTTCACACGGTGATCAATAACCTCCTACAGAATCCACAGTGAATTAAACAGCGAAATTAATACCGAAATTATTAATCTGAAGATGGTTGTGTAGATAAAATAGATTTAACTATGAAACCGTAGACAACGAATGATCAGTAAGCTAATAGATTAAATGCAAAAGCAGTGAACGGAGGTAACTGTACAAATCGCCAGATACTTCAGCGATAATAAAGATCACAAACTAAGTGGGTCCCCCCCCCCAAAGAACGTGGAGCAAAAGCTTCCAATGCCGGTGCCGGTGAACACCGGCGTCAACCACCGGCTTTGGATGGTTTACAAAGAAACAACCCGAGATATGCCAGCTGTCACAGACCACTGACAAATGGTAATGAAAAAATT
This sequence comes from Buchholzia appendiculata, assembly GCA_034694885.1. NCBI lineage: Eukaryota > Metazoa > Annelida > Clitellata > Enchytraeida > Enchytraeidae > Buchholzia > Buchholzia appendiculata. Next base: position 7,532 of record JAQFYQ010000840.1, on the reverse strand, counting down.
TCTTCCTTCCAACGGGCGCCATTTATCCAAGGCGCGTTTTCTAACACAATTTTTCAAGCGCAATATTTTAACGATCATTGCCGTATACCGGGCATGCGCACTGACGCCACAGAAGAACCGTAGTAGCAGCGTCTTGTACTACTTCTTATTTACGGCGCCATTTTCCGCCTCTTCCTATTTCCAGCTCTCCTTTCCATGCGCGACGCCTTCCGAATTACACTTTACGTTTATAGTTCCGGTTCTCTCTCGGCCAAGCTGTGATTATTGTTCGCTTTATATAATAAACGTTAGGACGGTAACGTCGCCCGCTGCGACGTATCAATTCTAACTTGTAACTGCCACCGTCGTCGTCGTCGTCGTCGTCGTCGTCGTCGTCGTATTTAATGCGAGGCAGTGGAAATAGCCGAGGAATGCCTTCATTTTCCAGCCATCTATTTATCGATTCGATTTTAGAGTTTCTGAGAAAATGATTTCTGAGAGAGAAATGAAGATTGCTCTCTAAGGATTGGATCATAGTCAATGACGCTGCGCATAAGAAAGAGCGACATGCCTCAAGATTTGAACCCTCCTCACCCGTGCGAGGTGTAAACCCTCCCCACAAGAACGAACGACAAAGCGTATCCTTCTTCTGACAGGACGAGCCGGTGTCTTACTTCATAGGATACACCGTAGTTCAGGCATCCTAAGAGTCTGAATTGCAATGGGGGGGGGGGGAGGGGGCTGTTATTTTATGAACACCCTCAGTTATATGTCGAGCCTGCAGGGAACCCACTCAGTTTTTAAAACCCTTCTCTCCAGCCGAAGAGAAGTTGCTAAAGTACAGACGACGATTACTATAATGCTTATTCAGAATGCTTGTCTTTCTCAAAGAAATCAGTAGATAACTTTGTTTAGAAGATCATCAATACTGAGCAAACAATTAAGTAAATGTTTAAAACAGATGCTTGCATATCGAAAGAGCATGAACTTGTTTTGTTGTTGAATTTATGCAGGAGTAGCCTAATAGTCCGTTCTCGATATTATTGATTATAACTTGCACGTTATCCTGTCCGACAAGCTGTTGAATATGTTATTAAATCTATTCAACTACCGCTCAGAGTCTATAATGAAGAAAAATTCCCATTAAATCTTTCTCGAAATCAAGATCGAGATGACATCAGTAGACGTCATTCATGTGATTCTGTTACGATGTCTGTGATTTGTCAAAATCCTACGTCTCTTCTAATTGGACGGCTGAATCCTGCGCAATGTTTCTGAACTCAATTAATGACGAAATGATGTACGGGGATGGTGTTCAAAGGTTGAGGAGCGTTTGCAAAAACCACGAGACGCAGATGAATGCATGCTATACAATGATGATGAAATAATTAAGTAGAAATAACCCGTATGATTCATAAGAAGAATGTGATTATCTATTTATACTTATTTATTCTCGCGATTCTTGAATCTTGAAACTTTTATTTTGGCCGTCAATTTAATTATGAACGGTCGATAAAACCGGGTTGTCACAAATCAGGGGGTCTGTCAAAAATGACAAAGCTAAAAATTAATTCGCGTCATGCTCCAGAAAATATTTCAGGGTAAGAAAATGATACGAATTCTCTCTTACTGCTACATAAATTATCAAAAGAAGAATTCAGATTTGAAAATTTCAAAATCATAAAAATAGCTTAGCTGCCTAGATAGTAATTTTCCGGGGGCTTCATTTTCCCTCAAAACGTTAAGAACTGGTTTTACAATTTTCTTTAGAGAGGAGGGTTTATGCGTCCAAACGACCTTTTTAAAAAATGCCACAAAATTCGTACATTAAAAAATCGTTTGAGGGAAGGGGTTCTAACCCGTACCTCCCATCCCCCTTCAAATACGGCCCTGATTATAAGATAACCATGTAATCAAATTAACAACTAAAAGTCTAAGATACAAAATAAGCGATTTAAACATTTAAAATCAATGCTTGTAGACTGCCGTGTACGCTGCATGTTTTCATGATCACTTGAACATTACTACGTGTCTATAATATCTGAGAATTTCTTAGACCACGAGATTACGTTTTTTCAGCCATATGCGTGGTTAAAAAAGTAGAAAATAAAAATAAAATTTTGGACGTCCATCGCATCAATCAAAGATACATTTTTTCGCATCTTGGGCTACATTGGCACTTACTTTCTCCCCCCCCCCACACATGGCGAGCGTCTGTCACGTGATAAGATTCGACCAATCACATTTGAGGCTAGAGTAATGAACACCGATGCTTTGACAAATCACTTCCAATCCCGTCACAACACGCCGACCACCGCCGGAAAACGAACCGACACTGAATCAATTCTAAGCGAAGTTAAGACCACTCCACCACCGCGCTCGTTTAGCATGTTGCAGTTAATCGTGTCTTCATTCGAGAGAGATGAAAACAAATCGCACTACTAGTGAGATCCGTCGTCGTCTGACTCAGTTTCCTTTTCGTCTTGTTTCTTTTTCGTCAAATCGATCCAGATGTCATCTTTTAACTCATGTAGAAATTTCATTAAACAGAGTATAAGTTACAACATACAATAAACGTAGTTAAACGGTGTCGGAAACTATTGTTTTGATGATCATATAGTTTGATAAATTTTCAGACGTGAACAAGGAGAACGTTGGAAAAGATCATTTGGAAGAAAAAAAGAAGACAAATTAAAGAATTATATATATTGTTCTGGAGAGGAGAGCCTTAGTTGAGATCGTAGGTAGGAGGAAGATTGATTACGGTTTGGCGGCACGCCGGTGTCACCGGCACATGAAGACTATATTGTGCCTTCGGTGGATAAAAAGAAGTCACATTAAAATAGTAAAATTATTTGGAGGAATGGAAGAAAATCTGCCGCATTTGGCATGTGCCAAAACTTAGAGGAAGATGTTGAAAGATTTGTGAGACGGCAGAATGTTAGAAAAGTCAAGGATTGATAGAAAATTTAAATCTAGTGGAAGAAAATAAAAAAGCAGAGATGAACAGAGAATCCGGTGTCCGGACGCCAAGAACCCGTCGGAAGACTAAAGACGAGGCCAACATCACCTAATATGCTCATTATTAAAACAGAAAAACAGTTGAAATACCTTCTTATCCTGGTTTTTCCGAAGAAATTCCAGCTACTTATTGTGCGAAATTAGAACGACAAATCACAATTCACAGATTTTATTGAATCAGTTAACGTGCGCTGCTCGCTCGCATCTCTGGTGACAAGTAAAATCAACATCACAACGAAGCCGTGCCCATTTCTCCACTTCGTCATCATTTCGCCTTTGTGCCGCGCTGCAAGGAGGGGCGACATCTGACGGCCTTATTGCCAACCGTCACAGCAGCAGATTTAAAAGCAATGCATGATCGCCTCTCTGACCCGAGTTATATGACGCCTTGACGTGAAGCGGCCAAGGCAGCAATGCCACGTCATGGTGCCAATAATACCCAGACAAATGCGCAGACATTTAAACCACCAACCATCGCTATTTGTGCCTTATTTCTGTCGGCAAAAGCGCAGACATATTTTACCAACAGACATTGTAAATCTGTGCACTTCTGTCTACAATTGCGCAGGTATTTAGCATCATACCTTCGTTTCTCTCTGCCTGCATCGCTTCCGCAGTCATGCAATGAGCTGAGATTCACTCAATGCCCTGTTATCAACTTTCATGACCGCTAAATCCTGTGGTTTTTACAGGAATAACAGCAAAGAGAAAATAATTCCAATATGAAAACTGCAAAATATTTAGTTCTTGCAAAGAGGCAAACCTTTTTTATAATTGTTGGAGTTGAGACCTTGACTTTGTAGCTACGGCAAGATAACAACTCGGGTTAAAGTTATGATTCAGGTTTTCTCATAATATTTTATGCGATGAAGGACGTGCATTCAATAATAATTCTGAACCTGATAATGCCGGACTGAACTAGATTGTACCTGTTAATTAGATTGAAGATTGTAGCTGTTAAATTAGATTGAAGCTGTCTAGGAAATGTTCGAACTCGTTCACAAATGGAGCTCACGTTAGAAAATAAATGCAAATATTTTAATTACACGCTAGATATGCTAGATGTATAGCTGAAGCATGCCGGTGACAGTAATAAACATGGCAGTAGCATGTTTATTAACAGCTGTTATATTACAGTAGGCATATATCCAGTCAGCGATCTCTTCTTCTCTTTTTTCCCCCTCACTCCCTCGCCCGTTCTCTCTCCTCTCTCTCTCTCGTCTCTCTTTCTTTCTTTTTCTCTCCATTTCACTTTCGGATCTCCCCATTCTGATAATCATTACAGCAATGCAACATAAAAAGTTAAAATTCTCTGACTACATGGTAGATCATGCTAGATCCCAACACGCGTATATGTCATTATGATAATTGCATGCCACCTAGAAGCGTGCCACGAAGCAAGCGCGCTCTGTGTTTATTTGTCTGCCGCCGGTTGTTTACTTCCCTACTTAAGGAGTGTATCGATCCACCGCCATCCAGCAGAGCGGAGAGACAGCAAGTCAGCAGGAAAATCTCTTCCATTCTCCAGGGGTCTGGCACATTCAAATTGCTACTCTTTGTTGTTCATAGCCCAGCGTTCCTTTTCCATAGCATCAGCATGAACATGTTGTTACAGACAAATCCAGCCAGATCGCTGTCATCCAGGTTCGGTGCTACCCGTGTGATACCCTCTGTGTGAGGTAACTACACCCAGCGGACTGGGTCAGAGCTCCGTTCAGTCTGTTGTGTGGATGGGCCAGGATGACTTTGGGAATCGTATTAATAGAATAAATGTCGGACGGATTTATTGCGTCATGTTTGCTCCGCACGCTACAAAGGTCAAAGTTCACGTAGTGTCTCGTGTTAGGAGTGATCCAGAGGGTGACGTAAGAAGACGTTGTAACTCTTTCCTGGCGAGGCTGAATGCTCCTCCGTCCATCAAAACTGACGTCAACCGAAGAGTAACTGTGCGAAACTGAAATAAAATAAACGCCAGTCGGAATAAATTGCTTGTGCTAAAAGCGGCTCCCAGACACCAACGTGGTAGTATAGCTGCAATGAAAGCATTGGAACCCGAGGTATATTCAGGACCTTAAGAAGAGCCGGGCGAGGTGATATTGGACATTCAATAGACAAATAAGTAAAAACGTTAACTCTCATTCTATAGAGGGGGGGGGCGTCAATTATCCAAATGCGAATTCTTTCTATGTATCTTGCACCGTTTTCATTTTCTCTTTTTACGTTTTTCTTTTTGCTTGTGACTATGTTTTGCGAACTTTTGAAATATTTGTTTGCTTTGAAACCGATGAATATAGGCGACTGATAAATAAGAATTTTTTTCTTCTTCCGTAGCCTTGAAGAATTGTACACCAATGATTGTCATTGAACGTTTGTTTGTAAATTATTTGCAATGATTCAGAAATAAATTATCTATCTATCTATCTTGAATGCAGAAGTTCTATATATTATGCAATACTGAATGTCATTGGGTGAATTATGCAATTCACTGCTGAGTCATCCAATACTGTTTTTATTATTTTGCAACAACCAAACAGTGCAACAATAGCAAGCTATAAGACTTAAGAAATCTGGATCACAGAGTCTGGTTTAAAGCTAAACAGTCAACAAAAGGTTGTGCGATACAGTGGAAGGAACCAGATGCTCATCTAAACAAATGTTAATCACTTATCGTTTATTTGTTTCTTGACATTGAAATGAAATATAATGGCGATAATTAGTAGACTACATTAATTATTTGTCACAATTGATGGACCAGAAATTCTTCGCAACAGTTATGGAAATGTTATCTGTTAAATAATACGAACGTTTTTAGTTTTCACCAAAAATTTATTAAGCTTTTAGGAGTGCTGTTGGAAACAAAACAAATAAATTCCCTGACTTTTGACGTTGACGACGAACGGATTCTGAATGAACGGCCAACCGGAAGCGGAAATTGATCTGTGGTCCACTCAAATGTTTTATATCCGCCTCGACGCAGCGGAATTAGCAGCAGAGGCGCAGTTTCACGCCTGGATATTTGCTCGGTTCCGAGGCAGTCCAATAAAATACTCCGGTACTCCGAGATTGAGCGGCGACTCCTGACAACTAGGCCAGGTTTAATTCCGATCACTATTTCTAAACATCCAGATTGTACAGTGGCATTGACTCGGAGGAATGTAGGAAATATGTTTGGAAGCGAACGTATTTAGCTCCGAGTTGAACTTAAAGAACTTTTAAAAGCGAATGAGTGTTTAAAGCGGGCAGCGTAATCATTTAACATTTCTTAACATCGCACCTCTGAGTGTTGAATCATGTATTTGCTGACAAATATGATTTAGACAAAACGATGACGATGATGACAACGACGACGAAGGATATTCGAGCCATCGTTCGATGGATTACCGAGGCAGCGGCTGCTTGACTAAAGTGGGCGCTACCCAATAGTAGACTGATTGAAGTATCTGCATTAATACGAGCCGCCGCTGCAAGCTGATGTATTTACTTGTTTAGTCTTCTCTTTATAATAGTCTCTCCGACCATTTTATTTGTATAACTATCAAATTATGCATTGAACACATGATGATTATGACGATGACGATAATGATGATGATAATGATGATGAAGATTGCTTAGCTTAACGATGATGATGATGATGATAATGATTATGATGATGATGATGATGATGATGATGATGACGATGATGATGATAGGGTTCTGCCCAAAGGCAGGTGAGATGATTACTTGTTTTATATATTACTGCAAACGACCTTTACCGCCGATCCACGAGGCCAGATTGGTACGGTAGGAAGGTCAAAGATCTTTCCTTTTTGAGCGATGTGAAACTAGTAATCCATTAAAATACTAAGTGACGATTTTAATTAAGCAGCCATTTTTACAAGTGCAACAAAATATAAAAAATAGACGCAAACATTGACGTAACAAAAATTTAATGCAAAAATAACAAATAAGAAATATTATTCGTTAAATTCCTTTATGATGATGATGATTAAATGATGATGATGATGATGATGATGATGATTAAATCTTCTTCCAGAAGGCAAGCTCTGGTGACGGCTTCTGTCTAGTTATTTTGCACACCGATCCTCTAGGCCTGTGAGGTGGGCACAGGTGATAGGTCAGTTTCGTAGCTTACCGCATGGTCATTGAAACGGTCTACCAAATGCAGCACACAATCAATTTTGATTTATTCCTTTCGAGAACCTCACAATTTGTACGCTATTGTGTGGTGACAAGCGCCATGTACACAAACTTTGGCTACAAATGCTGGTTGACCATTTACCATGCCGAAGTAGTATACCGGGATTTGAACTACGGACCCATGGAGTTCGAGTTACACACGGTACTCTTTACCAGACGTGCTCGCTGATTTACTTCAGAACTTCTACTCAATTATCATCATCGCTATTGGAGTTCTGCCTCTCGACAGGTCTTCGGCATTAAATGCCTACATTTGATTTCGTCTTCCAATCTGCTTTTAAGTTTCTATAAGACTTTTCTCTAAATTCACACTCAAAACTGATTCTCAAGCCAAG
>JAQFYQ010000839.1:0-15086 GCA_034694885.1 Buchholzia appendiculata | reverse complement strand
ACGGGAAGGACCTTTGGCCGCCCACCCGTGCTCATCTGGCCTAGTCGGTCGGTGGTTAAGTCATGCGTAGTAATACGCAAATTAATAGTAGTAATAATCAAATTACCATTGCCAGGACCTCAGACCTGTCTTCGGACAGAGCACTATCATCATCATCATCATCATCATCATCATCGTGTATTAATGCTGTATTGTGCTACTGTTTTTGCCATTAGATAAAATTCAAGGGATCCAGTGAGTTTTGACATGAACATTTTGAGCAGAGCTTACTGAGCTCTCATTATTCATCGTGGTTATTATCATTATTCTATGTCAGTTTTTTCTTGTCAGGAAGGGTTAAACATATTATTATTACATTTTATATTTAATTAATTTAAATGCATCGAGCTCATTCGCCATCTTCTTACCATGTTTCTGCATTTTTGCCAGCAGAAGGAGAAGAAGAAGAAGAGGAAAGTGAGGACGACGAAGAGGGTTGGGTTACGCCCAGCAACCTGACGGCATTCAAACAGTCTTTGGGCGAACAGGAGAACAAGGCGGTGAAAGCCGACGTCAAAGTTGCGTGCCTCACTACGGACTTTGCTATGCAGGTTGATTACTTCCTCTATGCTTGGACTTTGTTGATCTTTTCTCAGTTTTTCTGGTTTCAATTTTGTCTGGCATGCATTATCATCTTCAACATTTTACGTAAATTTTTCATTGTCAGGTGGGGTTAGACATTTCTAACAATGGAAGTTTTCTCTCCGCAGTCCACTTGGATATACGTAGTATCTACTGTGCGCAATTGTATTTATGTCTGTGTGTATGTGTTGGTATCCTGTTGCAAGTGTGTCTGTTTCTATGGTTGAATAAGTGTAGATGTCCTGGTACAAGTTATGTATGTGCCAGTGTAGCTTTTTGAGCAAGTGTGTCTGTTTGTGTTGATGTCGTAATACAAATGTGTCTGCATATTGTTGTGTATGTGTAAATGTCATAGTATTCGTTTGTCTGTGCGTATTCTTTTGTATGTTTAGATCTCCTATTACAAGTGTGTTTGCATGTATGTCTAGAACGTTCTCCTACAGATGGGTCTACACTTGGTCTCTGTGGACGGGATGTTGATACGACGGACCAACAGTTACGTGCTGCGCTGTCATGCATGCTTCAAGTAAGTCATACCTGCCCGTCTTAAAAATCATTAACTTTAGTAAGAGACACATCGTCGTCATCATCATTATCCATTTATAGTCTACCATTCGCGTTCACAAGTTGTCTGTGCTGAGCACAGCTATGGACTTTAGCTCATATCTGTGAGGGCCTCTTTGTGGCTGGATTTGGTGCGACCGCATGCCCTTGCTGACGCCAACCTGTCAACCGGGAATAGGGTGATTTCTCTTCCTTAGAGAAAGCAAGTTATAAGGCTCTTCCTTGTATACGCAATTTGCTTTTTCTGGAGATCATAAAAGATCATAAACATGGAGAATTAAGCTTTGGCTGACATGGAGCTGACAAAAGGGCAGAGAACTAACTATCATGACTTTTCACAAACCTGGCTCGATGATATCTGATGTCGGTGAAGAATCGAAATGAAGATTGTTTAGCGTTTAATGCAGGTTCTCTGCATGGGAATTTCATTGAACTGGTTCTCTGCATGGGAATTTCCTTGAACTGGTTCTCTGCATGGGAATTTCCTTGAACTGGTTCTCTGCATGGGAATTTCCTTGCAGGTTCTCTGCATGGGAATTTCCTTGCAGGTTCTCTGCATGGGAATTTCCTTGAACTGGTTGAGCAGGATTCTGTCATGTTGCACAGATTTGTTCGTAGTTCTGGAGCAGTTCCCAGTTTGTACTAACAATGGACTTGTGAAAGAATCCGCAAGAGTTGCAGAGTTGTTTATTGATTGGAAGCAGGTGGTTGACAACCACTGTACCTGAGTCTCGGCAGTGTACTGGCTGTCGCTGAATCATCAACATCAACAATAGGAGCGACGTCTAAGGCAGCTCGTAGTGAAAACCCTTGTAAGAACAGTCAGTACAGAATCATACTGCTTGGTAATAAGATGTGAGTATGCCAATGAAGGATATTACAACTGACAGTGTTAATTGTAGTGAATTATAATTTTACAACAGAATAAAATAAATGCAGTGTAAGATTATCATCATCATCATTAGTTCTCTTTCCTCGAGCAAGTCCTCATCTCCAATGTCTCTATCCATCTCTTTCGTCTGCTCGTCTTCTCATGTGTCCAGTAGATTTTACTTTCGACATGCTATACGAGTTGAAAGAAAAGTCTTATAGAAACTTGAAAGACGAGCAGATTATGTAGATAGATGGAGACGTTGGGAAGACCTCCCGGAGATCAGAAAACTAATGATGATGATGATAGTTTTACACTGCATTTATTTTATTTCCGTTACAACTATTGAATCTGCATTGAATTGAATTTTGTATTGAATCTACTGTATCTGCAATTATCACTTGGAGTACAGGATCTGCATGTTGTTGTTGACAGGATAAGCACCGAGATGGGACGTATCTTCTGTCACAAGTGCGGCAACAAGACGCTGCGTCGTGTCGCTGTCACTGTCGATGCAGATGGAACAGTGCGGTATCATATCTCACAGCGCAAGAAACTCAGCGCCAAGGGACTTAGGGTTTGTGCTTGTTCTCTTTTGTGTGTTCATAGAGTTCTTATTAAAATGTACTCTGACTTAGACGGGATATGATCTGTTACTGAGAAGAAACGGCCGAATGGTTCTTAATAAATTGTGATGACATTATGTTGTGTTGAACACGGCTGAATGGCACGCCAGGATATGATATTGAAGCCAATGAAATGGCAGCTGCTGTTTTAGGCTTGAGTCATTAAAGCGGAATCATAAACGGAAACAAGGCCAAATTGTTTTAATGATTTACATTAATTATTTTTAAAAGTACAAATTATAGCTGAAATAAAAATTTGTATGAATTATAGCCAAAACTATAGCTACAAATTATAACCTATTTTTGAACATAACCTAATCGTTGAACAGCATCTGTCATAATACTATGACCGATATTTGACATTGGAATATATCTTCTATTTGTGAAACTTTGAGCCCTCTTCTTTGAAGATTAGAAAACGTGCGATGTTTGATTAAATTGCCGATTACTTACAAACGATTGCAGAGAATTCGGTTCAAGATTTCACAAACTAATTCGGACATGAGACTCTGTATTATGCATTTGACTACTATTTATTAGTGTAAATGCAAATGTTGTCACATAACATCTAATATTTTCCATCCTCTGTCGCTTGCACAGTATTCCCTTCCGCTGCCGAAGGGAGGAAAGCACACGAGTAATCCAATCCTCTGCGAGGACCAGAAGGAATGTCTCAGGGCGTCCGGCAAGTCCAAGGTCAAGTACGACCCGCTGAGCGCCGACTACGTCGCACTGTCGTCACCGTTTGCACCGACCAACGTCACCAGCCGCTCAGCTGTGCACCAGTTCAGCGGCGGCAACTGCGGGGAGAGACAGAGGACCCGTCGCAATCCCAACGCCAATGCCAAGGTTTATGGCAGGAGGAAATAGGTCAAGGGTCAAGGTCTATGGCAGGAGACAATAGGTTCTGGGTCAAGGTGTGTGGCCGGAGAAAATAGGAGCTACGGCAAGGTGTATTCCACTAGAAAATAGGGTCTATTTTCAAGGTGTGTGGTAGGAGTGATTATGGCAAGGGTCAAGGTATAATGGCAGGATTGTGTAGTATCTAGGGCATGGTATGATGGCAGGATTGTGTAGTATCTAGGGCAAGGTATAATGGCAGGATTGTGTAGTATCTAGGGCAAGGTATGATGGCAGGATTGTGTAGTATCTAGGGCAATGGTCAAGCTTTATATTAGAGGGAATCAAGATGAGTGCGCATTTGTGAGGGACATCCATAGTAAAAGTATTGGCATGCGGCTAGTTTATGGTTTGCAAGCGTCTTCGATGTCCGAACTTCATGATAAAAGCTGACTCTATTAATCGTGTACACTACACATACTAGAGAAAAGAAACGATGACATTTAAAATTTACTGTTTTTACTGTTAATGACAAGTTGATCTTTAATTATATTGAATACATTGTGTACACTCTTTGATATTTCTTTCCTGGTGTGTGGATAACTGAATTGTCCTTATACGTAAGAGGTATTACTTTCCTGTAGTGTAGAAGTTCATATAGCCTTGTATGGTACAGGTATGAGTATAGTCACTAGTGTAAATGAGCTGTCAAATTTACAGTGATGTGGTCAAGGTATTTTTCTCAAGGCAAGGCCAAGGCATTCCTTTTCAAGGCAAAGGCATTTGGCAAATTGGTGAAGGCAAGGCCGTAAAGTGCCGCACGGCAGCATCAAGGCAGGAAATTATACAGTCAAGGCAGTTTTTTGCACGGTCAAGGCATTTTTAAAGTAATTTTTTCCAAGGCAACGCAGGGCATTTGGAAAACTGACCAAGGCAAGGCAGTAAAGTGCCTCAAGGCAGTCTTGAGTCAAGGCATCAAGGCCAAGGACTACATCACTGCCAATTTATTAGTACATGCTGGTAGCAGATTACATCATGCAATCAATATCTCAAACCTATCACAGTTTTTAAAAGCCAGCACGTAAATAATTCAGACGTATTCTACTGGCATGAAGTAAGAAATCAACTAGATGTGAACACACAGACTTGTTTCGCCGGTATTCTTAGTCCACACAGCAATAATGACGACAATAAAATTGTAGTGAACCAGTAAATGTCACAATCAAACAATTCATTAATGCAGAAAACATTTAGTCTCGTAACATTACAATCATTGAACGCTAAACTAATACTCCATCGCAGTCCGCGTAAGTCGACGATTAGTTATTATTTACACCATAGAAAGCACTTGTTTCCACTTTTTATTTAAAATTATGAAAATTGTATCTCTGTAATATGGAACATTTTTCATATTATCCTGAAAATATATTATCATCATTTAGTAAACCACGAAAACATGTGCAAGAAAGTTAATCTCGTGCAATTATTCGTTTTCTTCACAACTTCATGTCCTGTGTGCCACTCACTGTTTTTAGTTGGTTTTTAGCAAATGGCCTTGGATTGATGTAAATATTTCTTTTTTTGTTATCCAAATTTGTCTAACAAACTGTACATAATCATAATGTTCATTTGTCCTAAAATTTGATTAAAAATCAGCCTTGAAATACATTTCTGCTGAAATCCATGAAAGCACTGTAAATAATACACAGAGAGATAAATAAGTAATTTGATAGAAAGATAGATAGAGAGACAAAATGATAGAGATAAATAGCTAGTGTGATACAGAGTGAAACACCTAGAGATACATACAGACAGAGAGAGAGAGAGAGACTATGAGAAGTACATGAATTGAACAAGAGTCAAGTATTACAATGGAGAGGATATCCCGTTTTGCTTGGCAGATGTCTGGCATGGCTCCTTGTGTTTGCCTGCGGAGAGTGAGGGTGCAAAGGTCATCAAAGCTGAGACAATCGTCTGAGGGTTCAAAGGTCATCAAGGCTGAGGGATCAAAGGTCATCAAGGCTGAGGGCTCAAAGGTCATCAAGGCTGAGGGCTCAAAGGTCATCAAGGCTGAGGGCTCAAAGGTCATCAAGGTTGAGGGCTCAAAGGTCATCAAGGCTGAGGGATCAAAGGTCATCAAGGCTGAGGGATCAAAGGTCATCAAGGTTGAGGGTTCAAAGGTCATCAAGACTGAGGGATCAAAGGTCATCAAGGTTGAGGGTTCAAAGGTCATCAAGGCTGAGGGCTCAAAGGTCATCAAGGCTGAGGGTTCAAAGGTCATCAAGGTTGAGGGTTCAAAGGTCATCAAGACTGAGGGTTCAAAGGTCATCAAGGCTGAGGCAGTCGTCTGCGAGGGTGATGTCTGGTGAACCGTCCTCTGTGAACAGGTACTCACTGAGTAGAGTATCTGAAACAGTTACACAATTACTTTATATTTAATATTATATTTAACGAAAAATTATATCCAATTAATCATCATCATCACCGGTCTGTAGTCTATTATTTGCAAAGATGTCCGTGCTGCGTACAGGTATATACTTTAACCATAGCACAGGTACATACTTTAACCAATATCCCTTTGAGCTCATGATGGCTAGAAATTTTATATTCTGACGCCCATCGAATGGGGTGATTTCCCTTCCTCAGAGAAAGATTTTCTGCTCTCTGATTCGGTAATGGCGACAAGCACGGACTAACCTTAGGATGCTGAGAGAATCAAAGAACAGATGGTTGTCTACCCTCATGCTACAGCTTTGATCAGACTACCGACTAAGGGCTCTATCAACCCTTAGTCGCCTCTTATTTACCAGTGCAGTGGCAGTATTCTTAATTTCCCCTACCACAGAGGTAAATAAAATATAGAAACCACTACTGATTCTTCTAAAAAAGAAGTTGAATACTTTGTTTAGTACAATAATTGCTGATAGAATGATAAACACTGTAATCCGTTACGCTGTTGAAGCAATGTTGCAAACGTGGATGGAACAGTACCAGCAGCACTTAGAATCACTCCAAATGACATCGACTCTGAATGACATTAGAACATACTGTGATGCTTACCGTTTTTCTTAGACGAGAGATCGAAGGCGGAAGCAGGTTCGGTCGTCAGCATGCTCACGTCGATGTCGCTCGTTGTCGGAGAGACGGACAACATGGACGGCTCGTCTCCATGTAACCGTGGAGCAACTTTCTGTGACTGCGTAGCAGTCGGCCGCTTCTCTGCAACGTACAGAAATGCTCGATCAATAAGAGGAATAAGATTTAAAGCTCGCAAAGCATGGGGATCAATTGCTCCATGCACCAGTTTAATGTTATCAATGTCTCTGGTCATCATCATCACATCAACATTTTGCGTCGGTTTTCCCTTTTCTGTCTCCAGTAAAACTAAAACAAGTCAAGCTAAAACCACAATCAAACATTATATAACGACAAAGACTAAACGAAATTCTGTTCCCAAACTGTGTACAAACAATCTAGACAAATCGCAAGAAATAAATACCTGTATCGCTGGCACTGAATTCTTCCAGAAAGTTCCTATTCAGATCCAGTAGTTTCTGTTTGACGTCGTTGTAACTCTTTCTGCAACACAAACACAGGACAATCTTTCCAAAACGAGTGGTATTTGTCACCCCGGCACCTCTCTTCTCGACCCGGTACCTCCAGTAAAATTTTGACCCATATCTCCGTCAAAAAAGTTTAATTTTTACAGCAAAATCGTGATTTTGAGGAGGAAAAATCTTGAAACAGTTTCGCTAAATTGACAGGAATTTTTTAAAGTCCAAAGGTTAATACCAGCACTTCAAATCGAGCAAATAGAATGCTTATGCAAATGATTTTGCAGCAGATCAAACTGTATTCAAGTGTTCACAAATGTACACTGAAGCAAGGGGCAATCGCGTTCATTAGATACACCCGAGTTGCTTGATACATGGTTTGATATCATGCCGAGCTGTTTGTGACCACATACAGCTAGCTCGTTCTTGTCTTCTATTAATTAATAACATTGTGAGCAAAATATTCAACTATAAAATCTATCTTCTGGCAGGTCCTCAGAATTCCAAACTTTCCAGCGTTACCCAGTCCTTAGCTCCATTTTAAAATTTTCACATGACGACTCCATTAAATCATCAAGTAACCTCAAATTTGTTCTAAATGCATAACAAGATGCAATTATGCCATAATTGTGGTCACAATCAGCTTGATCTAACTAAGCAACGAGGTAAAGAATATATTCTTATGAACAATAAAACATAAATGATCCGCGACAGAAAGTATGTGCATTATTCAATGCGGAGACATTAATTAGGAGTGTATTAAGGAGACTTTAAGGAGTTTGTTATGACAGTGTGGGAGAAGCTTCTCACCTGCGTTGACTATTCAGCAGCTACTCACCTCAGCTGATTAATCTGCTGCTTGGTTTTAGGAAGTTCCGGGTGCACGGAAAATCCGGCTGCTGTCGAGTTTGATGGCTGCTGGAAGCTGACGGTCTTGGCAGCGTGCGCCGGACTCGTGTAGCGCAAGTCTCGCGCAGGTGTGCGCTCTGTGTCCCTGAGCAACTGCGCGATACAGCAACAACTTTGAGCAACGGAGTAATACAACAACAACAGCAGCAAACAACAACAGCTATGTTTCTAGTAAATTTTGATTTCCTATAACAATTTGTACTAATTGTATGTGAGTTATGACTCTGTCTGGGACACTGTGATATATGCTGTTGAGCTGTGGTTTGAAATAAACGAGACGATGATGATGAACATCAGTCACAACATTAACAACATCTACTGCGGTACCGTAACAACATTAACAATAGTAACATCGGTAACAACAACAACAACGGCAGTAGTAACAACTGTGATTATAGCTACTCCTGGTCAGCAGTGGGATAAAAGAAGCCATCCTATATAATAATAATAATAATAATAATAATCCTAAAGTTATCCCCGGTAGTATTAACTGACCTTGGAATCCTCGACCGAAGAACAGCATGCAACTTCTAACAACTACTTGCAACTAGAAATTATCCCTTGCTCAGATGAAAAAACTCTATTCCCTCTGTTCTACTGGACTTCATTTCTAGGCTACATCACCACACTTATGCTGTATGACCATGACATTGCTACTCGACAAAACCTTTGATACACAACATTGCCTAATGACTAAGCTACTCAACCAGGCCTATGCTACGTAATCACACTTGTTCCACTTAACCACACCTATGTTAATGAGAAACCACATAATTCCATTGCGACATCATAACCATTAAATCGTTTTACTTCAAAGCTTTTATTAGATACGTTTCCATGTCAGAAAATTTTTTAACGTGAGAACCGGGAGTTTTTAAATACCCAGTATTGTCGGGTTTAATAGTATACACTCGCCACATTTCTCCATGTACTTGCCAATGCGAGTAGCGAGACTGTTGGTGACGCCTGGTGTGAGGAAGAGCATCCGGCTGTAACTTTGCTTCAGTCAAAGTCAGAAATATCACATGCACATGCTCTACAGAGTTGAATCAATGTGAGCTCACTTGTCTCCTAAATATGGAGGATAGCATTTTGGCAACTTTGATTACTTTAAACCATTTCAATTAGCTCTGCTCTATTGCCAATTGGCGACAATTCTAGCCTGGACAATAAATTATGGAGATGATGATTTACTCTGCAAATCACAACAAACTTTAAATTCACAAAGAAATGGATTGAAAGACAGTATAAAATTAATAAAGTAGTATAATATAAGTAGTATATTTAAGTAGTATATTTAATCAATAGTATATTTAATCAATACAAGTAGTATATTTAATCAATAGTATTGACAGTATGAACTGATACAAAATATCGCTCTCAAGAAGTTCATACCAGATTGGTCGTCACTGGCGGCAGTCTCTCCTTAGCATGGACATTCACTTTCTGCAGTTCAACGAGCTTAAGCTCATTTATATCAGACTCGGCATGGGCTCAACGAAATAAAGATTATAAACATTTCATTCTTAAAGACATACAATACAATACAATACAATACAATACTTGGTAACACTCAGAAGTTATACAACAGGTCAGGACCAAATCAGAGGAAAATCGTATGTGTGATTTGCCTCTTATCATCTCAACTTGAACATCAACATATACAATGTACCACCAGCTACATGAATGAACAAATTAGAAATCATCACATAAATATAGTAATAAAACGGAATTCCATAATGAAATTTCTATATGGTGAAACCGATATCAATAATTAATATCTGCACATAATACATAATTACATAAAGTAAAAAAAGTCAAATTAAACATATATCTTACATGATGCTTGAATAACTAAAAGAAAGACAAGAACAGTTCGTACCGAGCCGGCGACTGACGGCTGTCAGCTCTCTGCGCAAAGACTGGCACTCTGTCTGCACCAACTGCTGCCTGTCGTAGAGACCACACACACAAACACACACACACGTAGACATACATCCATACACACATCCATCCACATAAACACACATAATTATATACACATACATGCACAAATATGCATGTATGTTTGTCGCATTCTCCTTTACCTGCGCAGTGCTTGCCATGACAGCACTTATAGACGTTCCGAGGCGCATGCATAAAAAAATGAGCTACAGACAATACACAACATCGAACTAGTACAAAATATACACACACACAATCACACATCCAGAAATATGACTGATCATAGACAAATATCTGAGACACAAAATAAAGACAGGCCTTGAAGACACAAGACACACTTCACAGACAAACAACACTGACAAAAATTAAGTGCAATACAATTTACACCTACCACTGCTATATGAGTGACCGAATAGGTCAGTCGGTAGCGTCGCACGCTTAGCAGCGAGGAGATAGAGGGTTCGCCTTTCGGCAACGACTGACTGTGTTTGGTAGCAAACCTGGGCAAATTGCTAACGCTTCATTGCCTGTACGGGAAGGATCTTTGGCCACCCACCTGTACTCACCGGCCTTGTGCATGGTTGGTGGTTAAGTCAAGCGTAGTAATACACAAGACATGTAACCATTGCCAGGACCTGTCTTCGGACAGAGCACTGTCATCATCATCATCATCACTGCTATATGATTACAATAAGACTGCGATTTCCAAATATCTTAAATTAATAAATAGAAGATTCAGTTCATGTGAACTAGAAAAATAAGATAATTCTACGACGTCACTAATAAAAACAATCGACTATGAAGATGACAACGACAAGGATGACAAGGATGACTAGGATGACAAGGATGACTAGGATGACTTATGACAATACAGATGCAATGACAAGTAGCGACGACAAGTGCTACAATATGAGCAACCAGTGCTACAATGTGAACAACAAGTGCTACAATATGAACAACAAGTGCTACAATATGAACAACCAGTGCTACAATATGAGCAACCAGTGCTACAATATGAACAACAAGTGCTACAATATGAGCAACCAGTGCTACAATATGAACAACAAGTGCTACAATGTGAACAACAAGTGCTACAATATGAACAACCAGTGCTACAATATGAACAACAAGTGCTACAATATGAACGACAAGTGCAACAATATGAACGACAAGTGCTACAATGTGAACGACAAGTGCTACAATGTGAACGACAAGTGCAACAATATGAACGACAAGTGCTACAATGTGAACGACAAGTGCTACAATATGAAAGACAAGTGGCGACGACAAGTGCTACAATGTGAACGAGTACAGATCATCCACCAGGCCTACCATGCGGAATCTTTTGTATCCGTGCGCAGTAGCCCCGATTCCAATTCTCTAGTCCGTTTCAAAGTGGCTAGCTGCTGACGCATAGCAGCGAGCTCATTGGTCAGTTCCTCTCTCAGACCAGCTACGACGAGCTCAGCTCCTGTCGTGTTGGGTCTGCTGCAGGCCTGTCGCTGCAGCTGTAGAAGCTCATCTGTGAGATGACAGAAACGAATTTCAAACATTACCTAGATAATAATTAGACTCACTCTTATGTGGCGCACTCATGCTCATCTGCCCCAGTGAATCCGCGCTAAAAGTCTAACGTACCGGTAGTAATAACCAGTGATGTAGTCCTTGGCCTTGATGCCTTGCCTCAAGGCTGCCTTGAGACACTTTACTGCCTTGCCTTGGTCAATTTTCCAAATGCCTTGCCTTGCCTTGAAAAGAAAATGCCTTGAAATAAATGTCTTGACCGTGCAAAAAATGCCTTGACCGTATAATTTCCTGCCTTGATGCTGCTTTGCTGCACTTTACTGCCTTGCCTTGCCTTGATCAATTTTCAAAATGCCTTGCCTTGACCCTGAAAAAAATGCCCTGGCCTTGCGTTGGCCTTGAGAAAAATGCCTTGACTATATCACTGGTAAAAACTAATAAGTAGTATTACTATCCAAATAGTCGTAAGTAAAACAAAGCAGACACAAGAAAGACAAGCAACCATCGCCAGGCCCTGCCTTTCAGCAGAACACCCTTATTGCCATCATGCTAGTATTCAGGATCTATGTTTCCATGATAAGGCGTCGACACCAAACATCCTAGTCCCACCAAAGTTAAAGCTCCGGGCCTCGACACCAAGCATCCTAGCCCCACCAAAGTTAAAGCTCCGGGCCTCGACAGCTGACCTCCCAGATAAAAACAAGTGAAACCTTGCCTCGGCACCGAGATAGATGTACCTTCACTGAGAAATTGCTAATAAATAACTACTGCTAATTACATAACAAAGAACAAAGAATATAATGATCATAATGATGAATTCAATTTTGATAGTGCGATAATCATGAGCGCTCATGATACATTGCAATTAAGTTGCAAATGATACAATTTTTCTATGCCAGTAAAATATATGCATTCAATCACAAAAAATATTTGTTTGCTCACCTTTGATCTGTTCAAGGTCACGCTCATAAGCCTTCCTGTCTTGTTCGCCCTTCTGCAGCTGATACTTCAGTTGCTCTATCACCTACGTATAGTTGAACATGATCGTCAATCACACAATCATCAAATACATCAAAGTATACCATGGCTCAGATGAAGTATTCAAAACGTATCTTATTTAAATGACAGTATTAATAATGCATTTTAACTTCAATTGGCGCTATAAGAAGTGTCGGTTAGTTTCATAGTGCCTCTGCGGCTCCCTCCACTCAATAGGAAACCACAGGTCAGAGAACTAGCTGTATCAATCAGTTAAAGGTTTTGCAGACATTATCTAGTCTCAATAGACTTCTTCTTCCCACTTCTGACAATCATTTATGCGCCTCGGAATATCAGTGACGAGAGTCATGGCACGCACGGCGCATGTGATAGGAAGTGCTACATACATACTCCAGTAGTGGGATGGAGGCAATGATGAGGCAATGATGATGCCAAAACTTTATCCTGTCCTGAGGCGGTTCTATCTTGTGAGGTGTTACAATTAGGCTTTAGAACAGACGTTAACAGTTTTAGCTACAGTAATAAACTAATAACCCATAGATTAGATATATTGTCAAAGTAATAGAAAATATAAATATATATAGTTTTTTTTAGTTTCTAAACATCATAACTACGATCAGTATCTTCAAACACATAGCTTTCACTTGTAATTTATATAAAAACAATCCGACCTTTTTCATTTTCCTATCTACAAATTATACAGTATTATTATTATTATTAATAATAATAATTATTATTATCATTATTATTATTTATTATATATTTATTTATTATTATTATTATTATCATTATTAATTATACAGTATGCAGTGCAAATGAACTAAAGAACTCGACCTGATTCTGCGCGTCGACTCTCTCACTCAACAGCATTACAAGTGACGCTGATCGATCGACCGGAACGTATCGGGATTCCCCGCCGTCCCCCGACACGCCATTGGTCGGCGCCACTAGGCTGCTCTGTACAGTCAGCGGTGACCTCTGGTAGACCGGCTGGTGACTGGCTGAACTGATGACGGTTCCCGGCAGCACTGACTGGTAGACAAGAGAACTGACAGGATAGGGAGATATGAATACAGGATGAGTCGAAGAAGGATTGAACATAGACGGGGAGGCAGACACGTCTGGAAGGTACAGTAAAATAATCACATTTAAATTACAGCTAATTGGGAAAGAAGTTCTAAAAGTTAAATTCACACCTGCATAAAACCTGCTCACATAGCGAGCCATGAATAACCTACATATCTTCTTCAGACCAACTGAACTGTCTGTGACTGAATGATACAGAAGAGAACAGCTTTTTTATTTTTCTCTTTCGTTTTCTTATGTTTTCACATTAATACATCACATCACACTATAATCATATCAGTCTTTTATAGGCCTAAAAAGCATTCTTCATTAACAAACAAATTCTAAAAATATATTAATTATAGATAAGTAATGACATGACGATCATCAAACCGTCATAATCATCATTTTATCGGTCATGCTGATGTCATCAATAATAATTCTTTTCACAATTAAAGATAGCAGGTCGAACTATTGTCTTATTTCCTCCACAGAGAATATTAATAGCCTACATTGTAATTTCACAACCTGTTGTTTCACAGACACAAACTTGTTGTAATTATGTACTTAATAAATGCTGGATAACATGAATATACATTTTCATGGACACATTGCACAGATCTATATACTTGTGCATCAACTACACTAAAATATAGAGTCAAATATTATGTTACAGCATCAACTATTATGTTGTAGCAATCAGCTAATATTGTATAGCATCAACTATCATGATATGAATAAGAACAGGACAAAAAGGATTAGATTATCATCACTAAATTATATCCACTTCAAAATGTCTGCAACTCTGCATGAGCTATTATATAGAAGCCAAATACTGTGCATGCTTTGACGGTCTTGAATATTAAATGTTTTACACTTAGAAACTACACATTTAAAATAGCAACTTAGAAGTCAAACATCCTCAAACCATAGAGATTGAGCTGATTGTTGAGCGCCAGTGATGGACTGCTGGAAGTTCCAAGCTTCAACTAATCACACCACATTTGAAACATTTTAGTTAAGTTTAGTTAAAAGATATTTGATGCTCTACTACATGCTCTAATACAATGTACATATACTGTTATCATAAACACAGTTTACAACAGATACAACAAATTCAATTAAATCTATAATTACTGCACACCAAGTATATATACAGACATATAAATTGCATTAACATTTAACTAAGAGAATCTTAATCATAAAAGACACACGTTCATAACAAAGTACCACACATTGCATAATTGAGGATAAGTTGAAAATTAAAGTTGATCAACTAATGCATAGTTCAATGTGAATTTCATTTAATAATTATATTACACCTGTCGCTGAATCATTGCCCTTCTAGACTACAACTTGTGCAAACTTACACAGGATCATGAAAGTTTAATATTTCTTTTTCTGATTTATATAACACAAATTCAAAGTACATTTTACATCTGCAATAATCCATGCAAAAAATTTTGAATTAGCAAGCTTACTTTAAACTGAACCATTAAATATTTCATACAATATCTGATATATAACAAGAGACAAAGTTTTACTGAAAGCACACTCAATAGTACTTAG
>JAQFYQ010000838.1:0-15088 GCA_034694885.1 Buchholzia appendiculata | reverse complement strand
AATGGTGTAATGTTGTAACGATATATAGCAAGACGGTATGATGATGGCTACACACAAGTATCATACATATATTCTTTCTTTAAGTTCTCTTTTGAATTGAGAAGTGTTTAGTATATTCTTAGTTTCACATGATAATGATGATGACTGGCGCTTCGGGTTAGCGTGTCGGGCTGGCGCGGCGTGCGGGCTCGGCAGGCATCGCACTGACCTAGTACTCCTACTTGTATTCTCGAGTGAACCTGTTTAAACCGTAGAGCACTGGAGAAAAGATTGTAGTTTATATTCATATGCAATTCATCACACATAATCGCACATAGTCGTATTTAATTGCACTATATCTCACTTAATCGCACATAATTGCATTTAATTGCACACAATCGCGAACGCATAACCGCGCCCGCTGCGTATCCGCGCCTGCCCGATACCCCGTGAAATTGATTACTTACCAATCGAGAAAAGTGTGGGACATCAATTGATTAAAAGTATCTATGATTTATTTAATTAGTGAATTAGCTGGTGCCTTAGATTGGTTGATTAGGTCATCAATCGAAATAAGAGTGGGCCAGTTGATTAAATCAACTACAATTATTGAATTGAATTACCTTAAGCACTGTGGGAATAATTAATTTTGGTGATAGGTTGGGAATGATTGATGAGTGAACTATAAGTCTGGTCAAGGTCAAAGTGGCCCAGACCCAGTAATGATCCTACTACTATGGTGGTGATGATGATGATGATGATGATGATGATGATGATGATGATGATGATGATGATGATGATGACGATAGTGTTCTGATCGAAGGCAGGTACATGGCGATGGTTACTTTTCGTAGGAATTGCTATGCCTTACTTTTACAACCGACCACTATACCGGATGAGCGCGGGTTGGCCTTGGCCTTGAACTCACACCCCCAAGTAATAGGCCTTGGCCCCGGAAGGCCATGATCTTGGCCTTGGGCTCGGATGTCTCGGTGTTCTATATTGCAAATTGGCGCCAGATTTGTTCTTATGATTGTACTTTATTGTCATGCCCAGTGTTTGGAGTTCACCGATTATAGCAGTTGCCTTCCTAACTATGTATTGCGTTGTGAGTGATGATCGATAATCAATGAATGATGATCAATGCTAGCTTGTCGGCAGATAAGAAAGATTGCTCGCACCCTGCAATGAGGTATTTAAGTGAAAGATTGTGCATTGAATCTTAACTCTCGGCCTCACTGGTATGTTCTGATTTTCACTGTTATATATGAATTCAAAGCCGAACATAATCGGTACGGCTTGCTTCATAAAGGAATTAAGTTTTCAACAGTTAGACGCAATGCATTCTTTCTCTCGAATCCCTTCCCTATTGATATTCACTGTCCATTTTGTTTTACAACTTACATGCGTCAGCGGTATCGTGTTCGAAAACTTTCCGCGTCGAGCGGCACCGTTAGTGCCTGGGAAGCGCGAGATATCCACCCCAGGTACACCATCACCGCATCTCCACATTGACTGCAGCCAGACAGCTCTCAGAAAGTACATCGATGCAGGATTAGATGAACTCAAAGGAATCAACTGCAATTCGAGTGACTGGTTTACCTCCAGCAATGAATGCGCTCGTTTGACGAGAAAACTGAAGAAATCCCAATCGAATTTGGACGTATATACCGCTTGCTCCGGATCTGGGAGCGAGAGATTGAAAGTGGTGCTTCCGGAATTGGGTCTCGGTCAGGGGGAGGAACTACACGATGCCGTTGTCGTTATCGACCCTCATCCGAAGGCAAACTTTGGACATTTCGTGGTCGTGTTTTACATCGACTTCCGGGTGTCAACGACCGTGTGCGATCTGCAGAACGGGATTTCGGTCCATCAAGGTACAGTAACGAATTTATGTTACTATCTACCGGACTACGGTGACTATAGTCTATGGGAGCTGCTGGGCAGGGCTCACATTCTCACTAAACAAGGGATTTGACCCTCCTGAAAGTTGGTTATTTAAATTGTTAGCAGACAAGCTGTAGAGGAAGATTATTTATGTATAGACCTACGTGATAGAGGCATTTGTAGGATCATGCAATGTCGTTTTGCCCATGCCTTTCATTAAGTACTGTTGAACAACGCTTTCAGATAATAGAAATGTATAATTTGTTCATGTGACGTTTTAAAACTCAAGTATCGATTTCTATAGTGGGTAAGAATTGGCAGAATTTGTAAGTTATTGGTTTTTGTATTATTAAACAGAGTTCATTCGCTCCCTTGGTTCAATTCTAAATGTTGCTATTTTTGATAATCTTCAGTTCAACAATCATTCATTTCCATATATTCCCTTGCATTCTAATATTTACATTTTGCACAAGGCGCGAGGGGATCTAGCTCAAATATTTTGTTCCATGAATTGACGTCACTCCTGCAGGGAATATCACCCCCCAGTTTAATCTCGGCAACCCAACTCAAAATTCGGTGGGCTGTTACAATTTCTGCTCCGCTCGTTATAATTTTTTGGGGGAAATTCCCCGCCTCCACTACTTCCCCTCCTCTTCATCGCTGGTGAGAAAATTTTTGGGAAATAGTCTTGCCACCATCTCCTCGATCGTCAGAGATTCAATTAGAAAGTCGATATTCCAGATCTTTCTATACTCCATTACACAATTCTTGGGGAAGTATCTGGCCCAGCTCCCTACCTCATTCCTGAACCAGCCATTATTGTAATTGTTGACCACCTACAGTAAATTGATAAATATGTAATAAAGGCCCCAACCCAGCTTCGCTGTCCCTCTGGTATCTTTAACTTCTCGGACCACTGAGAGAAAAATAGTCGCTAAATATTTATTTATTAGTTGAAATGCAATATTAATGGGCCTAAGTTAAAAACGATTTCAGTTTAATCCGGAAAAGCGTTAGTCCGTATGCTATCTAATTACACTATGCATAACTAAATTATTTTGCATGCAAGAAATTCGCCATATTTGAACGGTTGTTTAAGCATAAAATAGTTCCACGGCACCAAGAATTAACATGAATTAATCAAACATACATTGTTTTCAATAATTTCTCTTACTTTCGGTATTTTAGACACAAATCGCACAGATTGTTTGCATCTTGCAAAGAAAAAGGGCTGCGAGAACGCCTTGGTGAAACATCTGAAGAAGAAGAACTTCAACAAAAGATGCGAAATCAATTTCCTGCCTCTGGTCTACTCGGAATCCGATCCAGCGCAAAGACTCCAGCTGCTATCGTGCTGGGGACATCCACGCACTCCTTACGTCACGAAATACACTTCCAGGTGTCCCGTCCTGAGTCTGAACTCTTCCAGTTCCGCCCCGGTGAACTGTAACGTGATCGTTGACAATTCAAAGCGCTGCCGGACTGCTCCACGGGATCAGGGTGCGCAGGATTCTGCCTGGGGTCGAAGTGATGTGAGGAAGATGTGCGACCGAGCTATGTTTGTTGTCGGTGGCTGGAATGCGATGAGTCTAAGAGAGTATCAAGTGGAAGCAGCGTTTTCCATGTACGAGATGCTGAGGATGAACGGGTTCAATAAAAGAAGCATCAGGATATATATTGCTGACGGTCTATCAAGCTTAACGGGTACGCCTGGAATTCTTTCTTTCTAATTGTATCTGTGCTTCTGTCACAGTTTGTCTTCAGTTGTATGTTTATAGTTGTTGCTGAAGGTTTGCAGGCAAATTTGAACATATAAAGTATGCATTCATTTAATCCAGAAAATAATCATTTTGGACAAACGAACAAATTTAAGTGAATTACCGAATTTAACTCAAATGTCAGCCAAGTGCTGTCATATTTTTGTATTATTAGATTTTGTTGTATGCATACAACGAACGGCTTTGATTGTACTGTAAAAAAAATCAGAATGATTCTGTTTGTTTCAAATGAAAGCATGGCTATAAGTTACAACTAGTATTTACAATAGTTTTCTCACAATTGATTAATTAATGCTGCATATGTTAAATTACAATTGAGAACATCCTAATTTAAAATTTGATCATTGATTCTGCACATTGCCTCTCATATACTTAGGTAAATATTTATAGTTTAAAATCTTTTAGTACCAAATCGTTTTATATTTCTGTTCTGTTATTTGACACTCTATAGGCCTATCTGTTCTCTTAAGGTTCAGTTTGATTCTATTTCTACTCTATTTCTACTCTCTTTCTTCTCTGTTTCTACACTGTTTTTATTAGTCACGATTTAGTTGCTGTAATTCGCGGCCTGCTGGTGCATAGCGATTTCCTTCTTGTTTAAAATAAAGCCGTATATTTAGTTTTATTCTAAATCGCGTCATTTTCAATTTATTTAAGAGTATTGTACGTCTATTTGTAGCAGAAATAGCTAAGAGTTTCCTCCGATAGTTGATTACGACAACAGACTACATCGATGAGTACACTAGGTGACAAGCGGAATTATCAAAGGAATAATTCGTAAGAGATAAGATTAACATGAGACGGACATGAAGTTGATGCGGCTCGACATTGTGATCTTAGATAGTAACTTTATCAGTTTATCTGCCGCCGACAGCAGCTTGCAAGAGATGACAACAAGTGTCAAATAAGTGTCACGCTAAGTCATGACGTCGCGACCTCCGTCATGGACACTTGAGTGTTTGTCACGTTTACGTTTTCAAAATTATGATTCATACACAATCTGAATTCCGAAAAGTTTAACAGTTCAAGACAATCTTTCATGATAGTTATGAGTTTGAAAAGAACTCCGTTCCGATCGTCAAAAGGGAACGTTTCGGAGGTGTTCTGGACTGCAGTGTGGCTTAATTTATTTGTAAAATATCTTATTCACAAGTCGCGTTTTATTAACATGAAATATAAAAATGTAAATAAATTAGTAATCGTATAACTGTGACGAATGACATATTATGTTTCTAAATATTTATGACATCAGAATCGAATGTAAAAAAACTGAAAGTAAATCAGATATTTAGAAAATAGAATATTTGTTTATTGGGAATTTAACTTCACAGTTTTAATTGACGAACACAACGCCTATTTAGATACACTCCTGGCTGAGAGAGTGGTCTAAATGATCCTACGGTAATTAGTTGCTGGGCAGTAATGAAAATACGTGTGACAAACGATGATAACAGTTTGTGCGAGTGACGCTTCTGAAAGTTCTTCAACTGAAACCTGATGGATTTACAACTCTCTCTACATACTGGCCGCAGTCAGCACCGAAACGCCGAACAATATACACAGTACTTGCGAACTGTAGTTAATTAATGACAGCTTATTTAGCCATACAATAGACAATTTATACTACAACATTGGTCGTTTGCGCTTTCTTTGATGTCTACGTCCTGTTTGACATTCAATTATTTAAATCTGCTAAATTGTAGCGACAGTTAGGGTATAAGCCTTATAACATCAGTCGCATTTGATTTCTCAATTATATTGCCGTCCGAATGACGTCACTCTAATGATGACAAATGGGCGCGTAGTTGAGCCCGGTGTCGGTATCAATGACTCAACGCGGTCAATAACTTTCAAAACAGTCCATAACTTTCCAGCACCTTATACTTCGTAGATTATTATGTCGAGGAAGCAGGTGCCAGGTTTTATTTGTAATATGTGATTATTTGTTTATATTTTTATGCTGTTGTTATGATGATATTGCTGTCTTTATAATACGTCATAACCTATTAACAAAACATACTATCAGCCAATGTGGGATTTGTCCAAAAATGGATGAGGGGGGTCTGACCGTTCTGACGAGCCGCGGGGTGGCGACGGTCACAAATTGGACCAACCCCCTGGATTCTTTCTAATACCGACCTCCTGTTTTTCAAGTAAGTTGAGGTGATCGTGACATCCTCCATGGGGGGTCGAGCCCCCAAACCCCGGCAGATCCCACCCTGCTATCAGCTCAGGTTCAGACGAAGAACGGGCTACCCACTCTACTCTCAACAGCACATAGGAGAGTCTTGAGGTTCCTCTTCAATGTTCTTCACTGTGTTGCATATCCTGCATTGCCAGGCAATGAGTTCCAGATCTCCTGCGAATCTACACTGAAGCCCGATGACATTTCTTGCTCTTTTCTTGTTGGTAGGCTCTTGGATGATCGACACGGTTGCTACTTAAGTCCTTCCTGTCTTATTTCTGTATGTTAATTACGTTTTTGCATTGTTATCTTTTCAAATGGTGTATTTTGAGGCACCCATTTTATTAATCTGCTTTAGATGATGCCAAGGCAAAGGCGAGGGCTAGACGCCTACCGGTGAAGGATGTCATCGATCGTGCCACGTCCAACTTCGAGATCCGTCAACACATACGCAAAGTTTGCAACGGTTCGAACAAGACCGACACGTTTGTCTTGTACCTCAACGCGCCGTCAACATCGGACGGCTCCAGTTTACTGTGGGACAATGACGGTGACGGAATAGTAAGAGGACTTACAGTACCATATTCAGAACTATATTTAACGTTAAGGGGGGGGGGGGAGGTTAACGTGATTGACTTCCAAAACGAACAATTAAATTGGTGGATGTTTTGGACGTGTCATGCTACCATCACAAATCCATCAATTTACCCACTATTTACGGGCGAAATGAGAACTTTGAAAACTTAGAGGTTAAATTCTGGTAAAAGATCGTTTAAAATTGTATGACATAAAAAACCGTCCGAAATGAAATTCTGCCTATAGGCCTGCTTGCATTACTGATAATCCTGCTAAACTTAATAGGTGGAAAATGTACTCTATGTGCTCAAATTTGGAATTTGAATATCATAGAGCGAGAACAATGGCAGTGCGCTTTATAATGTGTGTTAAGATTTGACTGTCTGCATGAATCTTCAGAATGTATACCAAATTTGATGCACTCTTATTGTACAAATTCTGAAACGATATATGAATTATATGTGTTTCATTTAAAAATTGCTCTTTCATGTGATATACCTAATTTTGCCCCAGTCAATCTGAGAAATCTAATTCAGGTCTTGCAAATGGTCGGAAAGTTCAAATCATCCATCATCGTTCGCATGACGAATAGAATGACAGTTTATTCATTAATTCGTCCTTTTTATATCGTTAATCGACAAGTGCTCTTTAATAATAATTCTATCCAATAATCTTCACCAATTAAATGATCGAATGTATCTTAAATAATCACTTATGTTTACTCAGTGAAAAGCTAAAAACCCGGTTCTAGCTAGGTTGACATATTTGTAACTATAGTCGCTTATCAAGTAGTTTTAAAATAAACTTATTTGCTTGAAGCAAATGAGCAAAATGTGAACTAATCAACCAGGATACAACGATCTTCTAACTTTCATATTAAACATAACAATATACTGAACAAATGGAATATATGAAATTAATCATAATGTGCACATGCTTTATATAATCTTGTTAAGAGTATTATAAAGTTTGAAACAGCAATTTACGATTAGCAGCTTTTTATCCTTGTCACTTAGCAAGATACACGGTGAATGAGTGCACGCAGCTAAACAATAATTATCGCGTAAAATGTAAACGTATATTAGTCTTAGAAATATTAGTCCGACGAAAACTATCGGAAGAAAAATAGAGTAAATCAAGAATATCACCTTTTGCGTTGTGATATTTCTAGATAACTGAGACCGAACAGTTCCGCCTGTCTGACTTGCAAAGCGACTTGGCTCATTGCCAAGTTCAACAGGTTCACGTCATAATGGATCAGAGTTTCTCCGGTGAAGCTGTGCGAATGTTCCAGGAATCAGACCGTCACGATAACGTGTGCGTCTATGTCAGTGGTAAGAGTCACCAATATTCATACATGGCTGAGTTCTCACGAGGCTGGACGACACAACTCAGCGACTTTAGATGTACTTCAGACGTGTTCAAGGTATGAGACTAACCTATAACTGAAATTGAAGTGTATTGTATTTAATATTTTATAAGTTGTTACCGATTGCTCCTTCAATGGTTATTCTGAACACTATAAAGGCGAGGAGAAAATTCAACAGCCTGGCAAAGTACTGTATAATCTAAACTCTAAATCAAGGAAGTACTGCCAAAGTATTGGACGAACACAGCGAAATAAAATGTCGCTGTTCAAGCAGTAATAAAATGTCTGTGTTGAAGCCTGGATTCAGGTTTTATTATAAATAAAAGCTCAGAATAAAACCTGCATGCCAGATAACTTAAGTTCTACCGTATGATGAAAGTGTTAATATAACTTAGTTTCGCGGTTCTACTTAATTCGCACAATTGTTCTCGCTACTCACAATTTCTCTGCTAATTTAATAGCAACCGTGATGACAAAATAACTTGGATAGCCAATTAAAAATTCAAGACTTACAATTAATTGCAATGTTGATTAAATAAATAAAACGTCGGACAGTATTATTAATAATTAATCTAATGAAATAATTAATTCATCGAAATGCTATCATAAGAAGCGTTTGGACGTAAAATGCAGAAACAGAACGTGCAGTAATTTATGAGTTATTTAATTCATAAAAATTGAAGTTATCATGATATGATTAAAATACAGAATTGGTGAAACATACTTGCAGGTGGACATATTTAACTGACACTTCAAATCATGGGCGGAGCTTATAAGGGGCATGAGGTGCAAGCACCAAAACAATTTTTGATTGAAAATTATATGCTAGCATTAATTCCAAATTGACCCCTCCTTCGCTCGTCAGAAAGTCTCCTGGATAAATTATCCCAGCCCCCAATCACTAAAACAATTTTTTAAAATCTGGTCACTTGCAAACTCTGAAACCCATCACCAAACGTGCTTATAGTTCTGTTTGTTTTCTTTTAGCGATCAAGTAGACGAATGCAGCGATCCGTTGCTCTGATGCATGCTGGCGCACGTTGTAAAGACAGTACAATATTTGGAGCTCCGTGTAGAAACCTGACGACGTCACAGATAAAACGTAACGAACTCCTACTGCGTTATTCCGGCTGTCAGATTTTACCCCCGAACTAGAACTGATATTAAAATTGATATTAGCGTATGTACATAAAACAATTCGTCACTAAACTCTCATCGTAAAACCGACATGCCAAGCATTCGGCCGTCACTTTCGGTGTTATAGACTGTAAATTAATAAGTATGATAAAACCAAATGCTAGGGCCGGAGCTATGCGTAAGAGATGTGATCAAGATAGAGCAATGTTATCAAAGAGTCGTCACAACTTAAACAGAAATTAGAAGCATTTATTTGCCTAATCGATCACTGGATATAATTCTGTCGCGACGTTAGAGTTGTATGAACATTGTGTAGACAAGATGCTCTGTACAAGCTGTGCAGACATTGCATAGGATTTCTGAACAGTATGTGGAGTAAGACAAGGTCAGACAAGGTAAGTATGATGGATTAAAATTAATTCGTAGCGTTTGCGTTTTCAGCGTTCAATGTACAATAATTGTATATTGATTAAAATTGTCAGAAATTAACACCGTCAGAAATATGTTGTTGCAAATCGATGTCAAATTCCATATTGTCAGAAACACAAAAACAATTTCGTACAAAACAGCCTAAATTCTTATTTACTGAATCCATGTATGACATGCACTTCTTACGCACCACATGTTGAAACCGAAATACCCCAACAAAATCGTAGGTGATAACATGTAATAAAATTCTTAACATTATCCTAGGATCTAGAGTAAATCTCAACTAATAGCCACAATTAACATGACAATAGGAAGATATTTTATAGTTTCACTGTTATTCAAGTGACAACAAATTGCTAGGTCTACAAATATATTGTCATCGAGGTATGAGGCGCATTTTGAAAGACGTTGGACTTAAAGTTGCTGCGATCTTTTCCTGGCACACGATCTTGTCGTGACCTTCAGTGGGCAGCATGTGGAACTTCTGTATGAGTGTTGTGAAGAGAAGAAAGAGTTCCTGACGAGCCAGTAACTCTCCCAGACATGAACGCTTACCTGTCACGCAACAAAAAAACGATCTTCTTAACAAATGAATTATGTAATCAGCTGTTTTAAACAAGACCAGCTGTATCGGCGTCACATGTCGGCAGCAGCAGAATAGATAATCATAATATCATTACTATTGTAACCAGTGGTATAGTTGTAGGGTATACCCACGAGAAATTATTAATAAATACAGTATACCCATTTTATGCAGAGAGTATACCCACTGGAAATTCGACAGTATACCCACAGTATACTCACTGCATTTTTTTACCACTACACCGCTGATTATAACCGCGATTAATCATATGCGGTTCTTCTTCTGTTATGACTTCAATACACTTCTATGATATTGAAGTTCTACACTTCTATGATATTGAAGATCGCTCCCATAAACATCGTTTCAGTGGCCTCCAACCCCCTAATCCCACCTGGTCAGCAAGTCAGCCACTCCAGCTGGGTTATGCGAGAGGTTGATTGTGGTTAGGGAAGTTGGTATCATCTTGCAGTTGAATATGTAATGGACGTCATGAGCTGATAGATTGCGAAATGGGCAGATTTTTGAACGATATTTGTTTGCATTAATTTTGTTGAGATATGGTAGAAGTTATTGAGATTTTCCGGTATGAAGCTGTGCTAGTGTGCATCGTGCTCTTCTTGGGAGTAGGACTTTAGCTGAATTTATGTTTGATGCAATTTGTCCAATGATTTTATTTGTTTTCTCTGAGCGATAGGTAATTAGCACCTGAGGTTGTGTGTATTTCAGTGAAATTATCATTCATTAGTTCTTCAGAGTCTTTGTTCGAATCTGAATGTGGGGTGATTATGTAATTCTTTGTATCTTGAAAGACAGCTTTTTTTTACTCTTTTGTGTTTCGGAAGAGTAGTCAGGTGGTGTAGAGGATTAGTGGGGTGTCTTGTCCCGTGTTTGTAGGTGGAAGCGTGGAGTTTGAGGTGGTTTGTTATAGGAAGTGTTTTGGTCTCTTCGTGTAAGCGTTAGATGTTTGTGTCTCTTGTGCAGCCTGTTGTGATTCTGAGGGCGGAGTTCTGAACTGTTTAGAGTTTTCTGATATTGGTTTCTGCTGAGATTGGTGACCATATTGTGTGCCATAACTGTCATTGAGTCAAACCATATAAACCAAACATAACTGTATTGTGTCAAACCATATTGTGCAAGCGTATTCTAATTGAGGTTTAACTATTGCGTTGCACATGTTTAAAAGAGTTTCTTTCTGCTTGTGCCAAGATTCTGAGGAAAGAGCTTTCACTATGTTCAAGTATTTTTGCTTTGGTTGCTGCCTTGTCTATGTGTTCTCTGCTTGTATAGTTGAGTTTGTGATCAAAGGTAACACCCAGAATTGTTGGGTTTGTTTCTATACGAAGCGTAGTGCCGTTTATGGATAAAGATATTTTAGCGTTATTTTAATCATATGTAGTCGTCATCGACATTATCAGCATAAGATTTATCATCATCATCATCATCATCATCATTATCATCATTATAATTGCTTTGATCGTCACTGTTTCTGTCATCGGCAGCATCATAATAATCACTGTAGTGGTTATCGTGACGACGGACGACGACGATGACGGTGAGGATTATGACAACGATATCGAGAAAACAACAATACGACGATATGGATAAATGTCTACATTGCCCACTGCAGACATTTTACTAAAGCAAAATAATAGAATAAACATGGAGAACGATGATGACGATGATATCTATTTATACTCATGCTAATATTAAACATGCTACATACATTTATATTATACTAGTTGCATATAACATCACATTGTACCGAGTGAGAATGGAATAACTCGATCCCGTCCGACCACTGATCCAGTCTCGTCCAGGAAGCGTTCAGGTCGGTACACCTTGGGATCCTTCCAGTCATCCGGGTCCATGTGAGCACTATGAAGATTAACCACCACCTGGGTCGCAAAATAGAACACTTACAGTATATAAAACTATGACAGGACAGTGCTGTTTTGTTCGTACAATCTACCTATGTTTTAAAATATTAAATATGTAAATAAGAAGCAAAACTGTATTCAAATGTACGGTCTGTCGATTTGTTATCTTCTTAAAGTAAGATTTTTTTCAAAAGTAAGAATTATAATAGAGAAACAACCCGTGCTAAGTCAATAGAGGTCATTGGATCCAGTCAGAGCACAAATCTCCTGCGCGTTCGTCATTGTGTGCGAGCCTGAGAAGGGTGAATTAAATATACAATTTAAAATATTACTCCAATTATGATGTGAATTCAGGTATACATAAAATGATGTTTGTAGTTATGTTAGTGATAACAAGTTTCCCAATTTCTGAGCGCATTGTTATTCGATAAGCTTTTAGAGTGATTAAATGGTTATAATTAATTCAGTATAGATCTCCTGTTGCAAACAACGCATAAAATATTCAAGATACACGGTGTACAGTCATTATCGCATTGTGCTAGAACGTAAACCGTCTTTCAAAAAAAAAACAGAGAAAGGTCAAGATTAATGTGGCCTTGTCATTACTTGGTGATTAAAGTGCCTGGATAATATCATAATATCAAGAAAACTAGTGACTGCGAGAGATAAAAACAACAGAGGAACATAAAAGGGATGGAAACCCATAGTAGTCAGCCTTACTTCACAAGTCGAAACAAAATGATGAAAATGATGAAGAAGAAGTTGATACTGATGATGATGACATGTTGATAATGATGATGATGTTGATGATAATGATGCTGCTGCTGATGATGATGATGTTGATGATAATGATGATGATGATGATGATGATGATGATGATGCTGCTGCTGCTGCTGATGATGTTGATGATGATGATGATGTTGACGAAGAAACTACCTTTGTTTTGGCCGGTACAACGCACCCCATGACTTCAGCATCAATCAGCGTACGATGATATAGAGCAAATGGAAGAACAGTCTTGAGGCGCATCAACTCCAGCATGGCAGCTTCAACGTATGGTAACTTTGGCATATCTTCAAGAGCCGGGTAACGGTCCTTCGCTATCACGGAATCAACTTCCTTATGGAGCTTCGCCTGGATGTCAGGATTGTTTGCAAGTAACGTCAGTTCCCAGAGCAAACTAGTAGCCGTAGTCTCAGAGCCAGCTATAAGAAGATCCCAGATTATCTTTCGCAGTTCCACCTTGTCGTAGTCTGGGCCTTCTCTTTCGATAAAACTCTTGGCAAAGTTTGGATTTTCGCTTTTCAGACTCGCTTCTATCCTGGTTTGAATGAATTTGTACTGGAAGTCCATGTAGTCCAAACTTTTTTGCAGAGCGTTCCAGTAGAAGGGCACAAACCTGAGCAGAGGGAAGAAATCAATCGCTTTTCTGTCGTTATGCACGAATTTGTAAAACGTTCGCGTCAAATCGATCAGCTGCTGGTCATCTTGTTCAAGCCGCTCACCGAATGTTATGCTGACGATGACGTTGATAGTGCAGATGTTCAGCATTTCTGACGGATCAAAATCCTGGCCTTGAGTGCCCTTAACTCGTTGCACAAGTGCTTCGGCTTCTGTGGTAATGCGCTCTTCCATAATGCGCTGGCCGAATCCGAACTCTCTCAGTATGCTCAGCGTTAGCTTGTGATAATGGCGAAATAGAGTTCCGTACGGTTTGTCAATGATACCTGAAGAAAATAA
Organism: Buchholzia appendiculata; assembly: GCA_034694885.1. Taxonomy (NCBI): domain Eukaryota; kingdom Metazoa; phylum Annelida; class Clitellata; order Enchytraeida; family Enchytraeidae; genus Buchholzia; species Buchholzia appendiculata. The sequence continues at coordinate 1,548 of JAQFYQ010000838.1, read as the reverse complement.
CGTCATTGGCATTATAAGTGAGTGTTCCATATTTATAGTATTTAAATTATTAATTTAAGATATTGGACAAGCTTATAATCAATTTTTACCTCCGGTTTTGTTTGCAATTTTCTTGCGATGCCACATATTCAAGTTGTTTTCAAGGCTTACGGTTTAAAATCTCACTAAACGATTTTGTTTAATGTTTATATTTGTAGAATGTTTTTTTACAAGAAGGTCCTTGGCATATTTATACCGTACGTGTGACGCCTTCACCGATTTGAAAAATTTGAAAAAGGTCGTTACAATTTGTGGAAGTCAAAGACCCCGACGAAATTCAATCCTGGCTTAAGCCCTGATGATTTTCATCACATATCACAATTTGCTTACCTGTGAGGTCGACGCACAAATATCGTGTTGATGTGAATCCCTGCAGCCTGTCGGCAAAGGCGTATGCATTCTTTATCAAAGCCTCTTGGATCGCTTTTCTCCCGTTCAATACAACCGTATACCTGCAGTTACACATAGCACAATTATATTTTCTAAATAAATTAGAACATTAAGTGTTTAAAATTTCCTTAAATTTTAAACCATTTACTACTTGCTTTATGCAGCGGTTTCCACAGAATTATGATCCAATGCCTAAGCACACTGTAGCGCCAGATACACTTACGCAATAGGTGAGAGGTTAATTTTTTGATTGAAAATCAAACAAAACATCAGACTAGTCTAAGGCAAAAGACAACCTTGACTACGTCGGCTCTGCGGTGAATATAACAAGGAACTAGGTGAGAAATTTTAAGAAAAATAGACAAATCGAATTTGGAACATTAACGGAATGATCTTTTCTGGTTATTTTATACAAAAATTTCAGCCTTATCACTCTGCATCCTAAATAAGCGACTTACCTCTGAGGCTGGCATGAAGATTCTGTCAGAAGATACAAAAAACTCATCAATTGTTTGCTTTCAGATACTGATCAGATAGTTTACTTACTTGTGCATACTGGTATATCAATTATTATAGAATAGTAGCAATGCGTCCTTTGCTTTTCTCAATGTCTCAATGCAACATCTGGTCATCTCAATCTCAATGCATCACTTCCTAGGTTCAACACGAGGAAGAAACGAGTCTCTATTGCCTGTGGTAAATAGCTGGTTTCTCATTGAGGGAGACGGGAGGATTGTATTGAGGTGACATTTACTATTCCGTCCCCTTCAACAAAAATATTGAGGGGAACGTGATATGATGTACGTGTACGGTGCATTCAGGGTGTTCGGACCTGAAAGGGGGATGGATTATTAAGGGGGGTCGAAGCCCCGACTATTAAGGGGACAGAGCCTATCCCGTCTCCTCTATCCAAAATATTGAGGGGGACGTGCTCCCCTATCCCTGATAGATCTACGCCAACGTCCGTTTCCCAGTGTTGGATTTGTCAAAAAATAGGTGGGGAGTCAGACGATCGGACGAGCGGGGGCGGGGGGGGGTTGACGACGGTGCAAAATTTTCCGACGAGCGGGGGGGGGTAGGGAGGTTCTGTATAAAACCGTTTTTTTCTACGCGAAGTGG
>JAQFYQ010000837.1:0-15098 GCA_034694885.1 Buchholzia appendiculata | reverse complement strand
AGTTCACCAGGGGGGAAATCACCGGCTCCCGACAGTTATGATCTTGTTGATGATAGATAAATGATGTAGGCTAATCTGAGATACTTGTGAGCAGATGTTGAAAGTCTTTGGATGTGCTTCGAAAACAGACATGAATGAGTTGAGTATTGTAGTAGTGGTATATGGCCAGGAGTGTGTTTTGTGTGGTAACAACACATCTGTGCTTGATGTTGTAATCTGATTTGCTTATTTGGTCTTAGTGGTGCGTGGTTATATTAGATATGTCTAACTTAAACTAATTTTGAAAATTTGTATTAAATTGTTATAAATACGAAACCCATAAAGCGATACGTTTTGTGTTAGTTACTTTGATTGTTGTATATAAAATATATACGGGAAGGACCTTTGGCCGCCCACCCGTGCTCATCTGGCCTAGTGGAACGGTGGTTAAGTCAGGTGTAGTTATACGTAAGACAAATAGCCATCGCCAGGACCTGTCTTCGGACAGAGTACTATCATCATCATCATCATCAAAAATATAATTGATATGGAATGTGTGATTAGTTAGCAATCTTTCATCAATATTGGCCTGTTTATGTTCCTGATTTGATTTAGAGAATTTCTTGTGATATAATGACTTGGAACATTTTGACATAATGCTTGGATCCATTAAATGGTTACATTAAGTTGTATTTATTTCTTGCAGTACAAGAGAAACTCAATGTTGACTCTGACAGTGATATAGTTGCAACGAGCCTGCGCGTCTCTCTCATTTGTCCCGTGAGTAGTCGACTACTTGTATAGTGAGACTTTTAGTTTTATCCTATTTCATATTTTTAACCATATCAGTTAGCCGTTTTCGATATGGAAAGGACATTGATTTGTGATATTCTGTGTATGATTAAATGTAGTTTTTGTGTAATTTTTTTCACTTTATGTCGGGAGTTTTTTTACGATAATATTATTATTTGATATTGTGTGTATTATATAATATGACGTACTATAAGCATGCAATAATGTAATGTTGTATTATTACATGTCATCAAGATTCGCAGTTTTGATGTATGTAAACAAGCGTGTTCTTTCTGTGAAGTGTTCCCCGAGTGAGCTGTAAGATAGAGTACAAAAGATGAAGTACAGATAAGATAGAGTACAGGTCGTTGACTTTCTATACAGTTAATGGACATCGACGATTTACGCCACATACTTAATATTACTACAGTGTATGAGATATGTATACTAATGCATATGCTATTCAGGTTTGACTTTACCTCCGTTCTTTTGATCGCTGTGTTTGGTCTTATTTCTCTGGATTCATAGTTTATGTTGCAGGAAAACTCATCGAACTAAGAGTGTCAAGAAAAGTTAGCACACGACGAGATAGTCGAGCGATTTATCTATCGATGGAAAGTACACTCACGAAGCAATGAGCAGAAAAAGAAAGCGCAAATTGCAACTTTGTCATTTCTTTGCGTATTCATTCGGATCTGTTGGAATTTATTTCAAGATAATAGAAATTATCGAGAAATTCCAATTTGGTCGGACGTTACAGTAGGCTCACCACATCCTTACAGTAGGCTCACCACATCCTTACAGTAGGCTCACCACATCCTTGCATATAGGCTTAGTAAGACCGGTGTGGGTGTCAGTGATATACAGTGTAGTTTGTTACAGGAAGGACATCCAATCGTAAGAGACCAACCGTTTTACCTTTACCAACTCCAATGCGACGAATACTCCTATTGTGGTTGATCTAATGAAGGTCAACCGGAGATCTCTGCCACATCTTCGTAATTCAGTTAATTATTATTTTAGTGACTTCTGATCCCGAGATGCGGGTTCCTGTACCTGACTTTATGTAACATAAGAACATGTGGAAGGATAGATGTGAAACGATTGTGATTAACGATAAAGGACCTGTAGAAATGAATTGAATTGCAGTTGTTTGAATGATAATCATGTTGTGTGTTTTTCATGCAGATTGGAAAGACTCGCATGACGTACGCGTGTAGGTCGAGTACATGCGGACATCTTCAGTGCTTCGACGCTGAGATCTATCTTCAGATGAACGAAAGAAAACCGACGTGGACTTGTCCTATCTGTGACGAACGCGCCCCTTTTAAGTCTCTCATTCTGGACGGGTCAGTTGTGCTTGCTTGATTAGTGATGACCATTCAAATTGTAATGATTATGAGATGTTAGAGTGATCTTGTTTATAGCTCATTGTATTTTTGAATAAGATTGAATGTTGATTGAACTTTTGAGATGCTTTCCTGATCTGAGTTATATAAGCAGCTTCAGTTTTAGTGGTGTCCGTCCGGTTGGTCGGGACGGATAAGAGATATCTCCGTCTGCTCGGAGGGATAAGAGAGATGTCAGGCTGGTTGGAGGGGTAAGAGAGATGTCAGGCTGGTTGGAGGGATAAGAGAGATGTCAGGCTGGTTGGAGGGATAAGAGAGATGTCAGGCTGGTTGGAGGGATAAGAGACATCTCCAGCTGGTCGGGAGGGATAAGAAAGTTAGAGATATGTCAGGTTGGTTGGAGGGATAAGAGATATCTCCGGCCGGTCAGGACGGATAAGAGAGATGTCAGGCTGTGCCTAATTGAAACGTTATAAACTGTTCTATATTTATTTATTATCATCATTACAGTCGACCTTTTAAAAAGTAAAAACATAGCATTTAATTTTTCTGAAGTTTTGTACAAACAACAAAATTTTATTTTGATGTACAGCTTTGAAAGACGAGGGAGGGAGGGCTGAGCAAAGCACTGATAATTTTATTTACTTGATCCGATGATTTGAATAATTTTCTGCTGAATTAATAACGTGTATTAATTTATTGTTTTTTATTATGTGACCCTGTAGATTATTTGCTAACATCATTCATCGAGAAGTGGACGGAGACGAGGTGGAGTTTACCGCTGATGCCGGGTGGAGGATAATTAAACGCTGTAAGGAGTCGGATGGAGGAGGAACAATGGGAGGGGAGGAGCATGACTCAGGCTCTAAGAAATGTACTTCAAGTGTGACTATTGAACAGGGTATGTATTGTTTCTTGCACTTACATTGCTCTTGGGAACCGACTCGCTCTTAAACTTTGCCAGAGACTTTATCAAAGCATTTCATGAATCATTTTTAAGCTGATTAGTTGGCCTCCGTGTTGCTGGATTACAGGACAGTGTCACAACTCCCGGCAATGAATGTATGTCCAGAATAGCTTCTAGATCATAATCTAGTGTAGTGGTTTAAACATTTTGCTGCGGAAACATTTAAGAGATTTTGTCACACTCGATGAAATGCTGTTTGGTTTCGTGCCTGGAAAAGGATAAGTGATAAAAGGAACACTTAATGCCATATTTGTTTTAAGCTACAACACTGCGGTTGATGCAGTGTAAATTTTTGCAAAGTCACTATGAAATCGTAAGTGCGTGGTTGTTGTGCTCTTGTAGAGAACGATGAAGAGAACTCGGGCAATGCTAACGATGTCATCGATCTTACGGAGACTTCTGATGAAGAAGAGGATTCGGTTCCTCTTCACAAAACTGATTCATCTGCTGCGACGTCGTATGCCAGCATGGCGAAGAGCAAGGAGCCAGACAAATACAGGTCCTGTACGTCCATTTACGACCCTTCGATCTGTCTCCCCGTCACAGGGTTCGGTACTCCACCGCTCTGCTCCATTGCCTCGCCCGACTCTGTCAGACACATGAGCATGAATCGTAGCTCTGATCTAATGACGCCATTGTTGGATGCCGACAACCCGCCGCGAGGCAGCGGCGGTGGTTGCTCTTCAGCTGCTGCCGACAATCTCTGTCATTCGCTCCTGTTCCCTCAACCCGCTCACTGTACATTTCCCTCGTACCACTCGCTCCTAGGACTGCCGTCGTCGTCCTCGATGCACGCCATGCCGTACGGAATGGACAGTTCGATAGGGTTCGAGAATCTCTTTGACCTTACGATCGATCGTCCTCCGTCGATACACTCTCACGCCGTCGGTTCATCGCCGAGAAGCTTTGACTTGTACAAACAGTCGAAGCGCGACCTTTCTCATCCGTACTCTCATGGTTCTCGACAGAAGCGAACGACCGCCGCTCATAGTTCGTCGTCGAGAACGTGCTACCAGCCGCCCATGCCATCGTGGCTCGCTCCTTCGCAACCGTCGTCTTTATTTGGCGACGAGTATTTCTACAGTCACGCCGTTGATGCGAGTGTAGCCGCCCTGGGATTCTGCGATTATCTAGATCAGTTGCAGCCGACCGATTTGTCTCTCGGACAGGGGGTTAGGTCTTCGGCTGCTGTGGCTTCGTCGAGCTTCGATAATCAATATAATTTTCCTCTCGCTCTGTCCGCACGACGAGACGCTGAGCGAGATGAGACGTTTCTACCGCATTCGCCCGATAATCTTCGCTTGTGGTGATGTTTGTTAGCAGGGCGATCGCTTTGCATCATTCAACTCTGTATACTCGCATATGACTCGTATACGATTCATAGTTATCTCATGTATATGGAAGTGTAATTATGATTGTTGTATATAGATGCTTTTTATTGTGGTAAATTTTGGCTGCATTTAAATTTGCAATCCATAATCATGATATTCAGATTGCTCGTTGTGTGCAACGACATTTGACAATGGTAATTTATTCTGTGCTCAAAGTTTGAAGCAAATTATTCTTGTTAACAATAAGTTAATCACAGTCCAATATTATTTGTTAAAATCTGTATCTCTGAATTTTACTATCAGATCATCATCACTATTTTAATGCATTTCATAGTTGGTACAAAAAAGGCTTACAATGGGTTAAATGTTGCAAACGTCTTTACGCGTCCATATTTTGAGGGAAATTGTTAATCTTCAAATTGTTTCTGCTTTATGCCTGAGACAGCCACGCATCGTGGTCCTCTCAAATATTAAAGTATTGAACACCCGTGGGATTTAGTACCTTTCCTGATGCTAATTAATGCATTACCCAGCATTGTGATGGGCTGCTGCGACGACGGCACAAATGTCCCATCTGTTAACAGGGCTGGGATAAGGAACAAGTGTGCCACCTACGGACAATTGAATAAGTCTCTCTGATTTACTTGTAACTTGGGAGTTTTTTGTTAGCCTGGGTTATATTCAGTTAGGTTTTTTATATATTACCTGTTTCTTGGTTTAATCTTAGGTGCTTAATTTTTAGCTGTAAATACTTGTATATTATTGAAAGTGTTTATAAGAGAATGTATATATTTATATATTACCTGTATATTTTGTGTATCAAGTATGGTTATTGTCTGTGTATAAAATCTAGACTGTTCTCTTTAGTTCTTTTGTGTCCAGTTTGGTATAATTCCCATGATTGATTGTCAGTGTGACTAGTCGAATCCTTCCTTAGCCAGGAAAAACTTAAACAAGATTTGATTATGACTAACATATGATTTGCCAAAGTTACTCCGAACTCTAACTCAATTTGATAGATTGTAGGGACACATATCCTTAAACTGTAGGAGTATGTGCCCCTAGAATTCCAGTAGAAATGTTTTGTTATGACAGTTGAATCATGCCTGCAACAGTTGGCGCTGTTTAATTTGATCGAGGCAAAGCCAAGAGCGATTGATGACGTGATATTGATAGAATTATTAAAATGTTTTATTATGTTCAATTTTCAAAGTTTTAGTATTTATATGTTATGATAAAATTAAAATAATACTACGGGTTATAATAATAGTGAATATATTTGACCATGTACGTTATGTTAATTGTGCTAGATGGATTATATGTTAATAAATTGATCATGTTGATTGTATGTTAAATTATTAAAGTTAGTAAATTATTCTATAAATGAAACATGGCTCTCTTGATTGATATTTCATACTCTTGGTGATAGTAGTTTATGAAAAGATTTTGCAATCATATTGTAATTATATCCTTGTTCATAGTGTTCTCTTGCAGTTGATGATGTCATGTGATTGATATGAATTTTGGTCTTCTTAACTCTTCTTCACCAACGAAACAAATAAAATGTTGGTTTGAGGTCAGTCAGTAAATTAACTCATCCTTCAAAGTGATACATTTTATATATAAAGTGATACATTTTCACTGGGGCTGTTTGATTTTAAAAAAGTAATCGTGATTAATCGTGCAATTAAAAATGTTTAATTGCTATTTTAAAAATTAAGCGCATTGCGATTCATCACGGTTAATATTTTAATCGCGATTAATCTTATGCGATTAATAATAACTAGCCAATGATTAATTCAACTATAATGATAAACTAATTTTATAAGAAAGTTTATGCGTTTCTGTGTACATTTTGAATTCTAATATATGCTACAAGGTTTGTAAAATGTTTGAGATTTTTTCCATATCAGTTGTGTGATGATGCTTTTGTGTTGACCGATGAGTTACATGCAATATCTATTTAAGATTTCACTAAGCAATAATTTATTAATATGCTAGAATTTAGACTACAGGAGAAATTTTAAAAAAATATTATTTTGGATATGCCTTGCCAAACGATGGCAGCCAAATCGGGGAATTGTGTTTTATAAATTTGGTTGCCTAGTCAACGACGGTTGTGTTATGTTTCACAAATTACGGGTTTTTAACACAGCTCCGATATTAATGCTCCCTAGGCATACATTTCTACCTTTTTTGCATTCTTCTGGTAAAGGATCCATTTGTTCTGTAAATTCTACATAGTGTTAATTAAATCATTCCTGGTTCTTATTTTATTCCTTAACTGCATTTTGTTTGTTTTTCATTCATTATAGGTACGGTTTATTTATCCAAGAACCGTTCGTTACATATAAACTAGATTTAGGTATCTCTGTAGGTATCTTGATATGTATCTCTACTGCTTTATACCAACATTTCAAACCCACCCCTAGTTGCTGTAAAGATACCCCCACACCTCTCCCTCCTCTCCTCCCAATCAGACGGCTCTGTTTAATTGCATCTCTGATTTATGAACTGAATTGGTCAGCATAATTATTGGATCACAGAATTGCATCACAGAAGAGAGCCCCGTAGGAATGCATTAATTCAATGCTGAAAATGTTCTGATGTAGTTTTTAGATATTCGGTTATCATCCACTACTCTAGTCAGTATAGTTTCATTGACGACGCATTGTAAATAGCTGCACACTTTGCACTGTATCCAGAATTGCATGTAATAACAGCTGTAACTGTGTGGAAAGTATTAGAATGTCATTCTGTCATGTGTGTGTGTGTGATTCATGTATGGTATTATTGCAGCATATTGAATTACTAATTTAAAGCTGATAAGAATTATTGTCTTTTGTCTGCGTTGATATATGCTGCTTTATGGCAATTATTATTCATCAGTGTAAAAGATTAATAACTTATTTCAGTTCTGTTTGTAGGACGAGTAGAGAAAGTGTAATTAGTTTGTACACAAGTGATGATGATGATGAACTTTGTGACCTATGACCCTTGACCTCGTCATTCAGTTCGAAACATAAGTGCATTACAGGTGTCATGTACGTAATTGAATGCTGCGAAGTAATGAACCAATCAAAACAATTTATTGTAAGATTTGGTGACAAATTATAATTGCTCAGTTTTGCTGATTGTAATTTGGGTCAAATGTTAATGAAAAATGTTGCAGGTGCTTCATATTTTTATTATTATTCTGATTGGTTGAGAATGAATAAAACAATTTTGATATAATCATTTGTAAAGAAGCTCTAATTATGTTGCTATGATTTATCTTCTCCCCCTCACTCCTCCCCTCCCAGTCTACTGACTGGTGTGTATGGCAATATATGTAATACATGCAATATACACGTGCTAGAGAATAAATATAAGATTGTGAATCTGAACCACATCTTTCTGAGGAAATTATCTGGGTTTTACTTGTGCATTCGGTGTAACAGACTATTTGCTGTTTCTAGATGAATAATTCAGATGAAATTACGTGTAATTACATGTATTATTAAACAAATGTATAATTTAATTTATTTTAGTACTAATTTACTTTCTGAAATAGATATTGTGTCATGGTGTATTATTATAGTGTGTATGTGTAAATATATATGTATATATAATACTATGTGAAAATAATATTTATATATTATGACGTATTTTCTAAATTTATAATTTCAGCATTTTGTTTCATGGCGGATTTTTTTCTCGTTACGTTGCATTACCAAACGTTATATTATTGGACATACAGTGTATTGTGCTCTAAGATAAAACTGACATTGTCGTCATCGCGAAATAGTGTTGCACCAACGAAGGCTGGAATGTAGTTATTGGTCAGAAGAACTTAAATTATAGACAGTTCTATTTGGTGGAGTGTTTCTTGTCCTTAACTGATTGAATTGCACGACTGCATTGCGCAATGGCTCAATAGTTGATCAGGCAATGTAAATGCATGTAGCGAGGTGTGAACCGATTTCAGTTGATGTTGTTCAATGAGTGATCAATTACGTACGTATTTAAATATAGTACGTAATATATTTATATACGTACTAGAATTTCTAATGTTGAACATTTATAACAGTACGGTTAAAGTTTTGTGTTATTCTAGAAAATAATGAAAATGTGACTTTGAATTTAATTGTAGAATAATTGTAGCTCCTTACCTATCAGCATTTACAGCATTTGGCCATTGCTGAATTATGTTGGATATATATTTACTTTTCTTCTTCATCGTCATCATCGCCCATTTACCGTTATCATCATTTTTTAGAGAAGAAGACAATGTGGCCGATGCTCGAGTTGTCCAAGAATGAAACAGCACTATCCCACCGCAGCCACTTTGAACTTAATGAACAAGAACATTTGATGAACAAGAACTTTTAATGAACAAGAACATTTAATGAACAAGAAGATTTATGAACAAGAACATTTTATGAACAAGAACATTTAATGAACAAGAACATTTAATGAACAAGAACATTTAATGAACAAGAACATTTAATGAACAAGAAGAGTATGTGTAGATGAAGCCACACCACCATCGATCTAACGGGTGCTTGCAAACTGGATAAGGCTTCCGACTATAAATGCTTTGCAAATAAAGTAGGATGAGTCAGTCGACTATTTTTTCTAAGACTAATTTGTACAGAGGGGCAGATTTTGTGAAGAGTGTCCGATAACTCTGAGGTTAAGCACTTGACAACTGTGGTGAAGGTCACTGGTTCAAATCTCGTCTCAGCCAATGTTAGCTGTAACATCATTTGCAGATTTGTGTACGATCTGTGATCTTTGTTACCAAACATTATAACCAGTTGGTACTAGCTGTAAATTGCTCGGCTGTAAACGGACGTGTTTACCTAGCAGAGTGGGTCCGGTTATGTGAACTTTGCTATGCGGCAGGCTGATGGTTGTGGTAGGAGATCAGCACCTGGCAACCTTCCATCTGGAAGACGCCAACTACATTAGTTTAATAATCTTCACAAAGCCTCGATGTAAAGCTTCATCCCAAGGGCAGGCAAATATTCCAAGGCTCGGTTTCTATGATGCGCAAGACATTTGAAATAGTGCCCTTTTAGTTATTAAAATTAACTTGATTAATTTACAGTTTTGGATTGTATTCAACTTTAAACATTGTACACAGGTCCAAAAATTGTCCATATCAGGTGTAATTTATTTGAAGCTGCAAACATTCACTGTAACAACCTCACGAATTTGTCTCGAAATAAGAAAATGAATTTCATTTCCTGATAATCATACCAAGGCGATCCATTACAATTTTCAAGGCGTTACATTTTATCTGAAAGTTATGCATGGGACACAATTGGGCAATCTTGAGATTAAAGCAGGGTAGATCCCCCCCCCCCTACTCGTGGGCAGCATGGGCTAACGGCCTAACACCATTGAGATCTATATGGGCCAAGCTAGCTAGCATTCACTACTAATTTTTTACAGTTACTCAGAATTTCAAATCGCCCCCTTTTCCTTGTATCTTTGGAATATTTCAGGATTGACTATTTTACACGCGGCTGCAGTTCCTGATGACCTTTTTCCTTGCTGTCCACATTGTGAAATTACTGTAGAATCGTCTCTTCTCATGAAATCGATACATCCTTAATAAATCGCCTCTGTAGTAAAGTATACAGGCGTTAACCTTGTTGAAACATGCAACTCTTTCCAGGCATCTGTTTTAATTACTATAAATCAGTAATAATTCAATGTGTTGGCTGTGTTCAATTCCAATCTTTAGGTTAAGCATTCAATAAGAACTCTGCTAATTGTATGAATCAGTACCACGATTTGATGTACACAATTGTTTCATTTTACATACGGACGGTGACAATCAATCAGTTAAAGCACAGCCGCCAGCCAGATGTTGCCAGTACAAGGGAAAGAAAATGATTAGTAATCTACTAATCTGGTTACCAAGAGAACGAAATGAGCCATTTGACACTTCATGGTGTCTCCGTAAATGGCAGTGTTGAAAAGAATGAAAGAAACATCAAATTCTATTTCCGCTAAAGATCTCAATATTCTTGTTTATTTATTTATTTTATTTGTTGCTAATTGGTCCGGCTGTCCGTTGTTGCCGGAAAGTTGACTAGGCAACCGGCGGCATGGAGAAGATCAGTAAAGTTTTACGTAAAGGTAACTCGACCGCACATTTATACGAGATAAACTGTAAGAATATGTTGATGTATGGTTTATTGATGCTGCTGCTAATCTAGGTTGATTGATTAGTTGGCATATGGTGAGTGCCGGTGCCCAGATAGCGCTCAGATATACGTTAGTTACTGTTTGCATGCTATTGCAGTTAGGTTAACCGATATTTCGCCGAGAAAAATTCGGTTGTATGTTTAAAACGAGGTCTCCGGCAATGATTAGTTTTAGAGCTATGATTTGGCATTCGTGTTATTCCTTCGTTTTTATGCCCTTCGTTTGTTTAACATTGAAATGTTCGTACTGTTTTACAAGGCATTAATGCTGTTTTGACTATTACATATCGCTTAGAATTTGTGGTTGTTATAAGTAATTATTTGTGAGAAATCGTCTTAAATGACTACCGTACTTGTATATTTTCAGAACTCAAGATGACATGATTAGGCAGGCTATTCCAAAGAAATAGAAATTGAAGTAGAATTAGGAAATAGAATTTGAAATTTGTTTTTAACATTGATTCTGATTGCTTTCGTTTTGTCATTACTTTTATTGAAATACACGAGTAAACTTTTCATAATAACCTTTTTGTAATAGCCTAACAGATATTGATTGAAATATTTTATTGCTGGTGGCACATTAATGTTTAGCTTAGTTTCTTTATTTTTTTTACATAGATATTGTCAAATGTAATTATGTGATTCATTGACATAGAATGTTGACGTTTTGAATGATAGACATATTTGCTGATTGTTCTTTTGCTTAGGCGCGACTGATAATTCAGTTCACCAGACTACACATTATGAAAAGTTGGCGCAAGATCCCAGTGATGACGAGGCAGAAGACGATGTTGTATTTCTTCAAGAGGGAACTGCTTTCCATTCGAATGGAACATCTTCCAAGAAGTCGCACGAGGCTCCACTGTTGGGAAATAATTCCGTTGAAGAAGCCGTTCGTACAGGTGTTTTACTGAAAGCAATCAAACTGCCCGGAGACAAAGTTCAGGTATAATAGAGTTCAGTAGGTCTACAGAAATTCTGCATGTTGTAAATTGATTTATAATATTTGACCTGATTGGGTGTTTTGACAACCGGCACATGTTGCTTTTTTGTTAAGTTCAATTGGCTGGATTTGGACAAGTTATTGAGAACTATGAAATGCATTTTATTTAAAAAGAGGGCTCTACATTTATCAATTTGTAGACTTGTTAGGCTGAGCTATTTAAATAGCTAACACATGTTGTTTTATATCAATACGTAATTGTTTATTATTGGGCTGTTAGGTATAGGATGTTGAAGAATAATTATGCCTAGTTCTTTAATTATCTTAATATGACATGCTACAGAAAATACATAGTAAGTGACTTGGAGCTAGTTTCAACTCTAGTCTCATGAATTTTATGCAGCGAGTCTATCAGTCTGTTTTGAATGAGTGAATCATGTATTTTGCTTAGTTTTCATCATTCACTAAATATTACAATGCCTATGATGTATCTGATATTAGGTAAAGACCGCAAGACGAAGATTTCTAACGCGAAGAAGAATGACGTTCTTCCTCTTCCTCGTTCTTGCTCTGCTCGCCGGTGCGCTGGCTTCGGTTCTTCTTGCACCTTACTTAAGGAAAGCTCCAGTCAGGCCGACCGCTGAATGGATGCATGACTTTGCAGGCTTTGGTAAGCACGTCAGAATCAGCTGAATAACACAACAAATCGTCAACATTTCACGTTCATCTTGCCTGGTCTAGAAGGATTAGGCGTTTCCAACAACAGAACTTTTCTTTCCCACAGGCGAAGGAAAACGAGTATACAAGTTATTATTTATAGAATTGCAAAGCGTATGCTTGCTGTTTAGTTTCATCAGTATGACGTGCCCTCTATTGTGACCTAAGGAGAACTTTACTGTTTAATACAGGATATTTAAAAGGCTTTGTTTTATCTATGATATATATGTTTATTCAGAATTCCTTGCCTTATCATTTTTGTGATTGTAAGGATGTTTTTTCATCGCGTGAAACCATCTTTTATACCACATAACGGTGCGAAATGAAATGAATTGGTAGTGGTTTTCAAAAAACAATGCTACTTCTTTTCAATGCTCACAGCCATAGTAGTACTTGCGCATCATGGGCACTCTGAGTGGTATTTAGTAGGCTTCCCTAAGCTTACCAAAAAATAGAGCTCGCCATGAGCAACCTAGCGGAAAATTGCTAGACGTCATCAAAACTTTCTTTTGAACCTATCATTTTTCCGCTAGTTTCAAGCACTTTTCCGCTGCTAGCTAGCGAACTTAGCGCAATCAAAAGCCGCTCGAAAATTGGCGTTGACTGCTAGGTCTCTAAGTTAGCTTATTATCATCACATTTGGCGCCAACATCGCATGTGCAATATAATTGTTGTTTATATTTGAGTCAGGCTTGATCAATTGTGTGGAGCGTTTACTGCTGTGCTGGGCTAGTGAAGTTGTCTAACAGCGTCAAATGATTTTACGTTAGCATCTAGCAAGCTAGCTTTTAAAAGCTAGATGAAAGCATTTTTTAGCTGAGCTACTTGTCAGGCCCATTAGTGTTTGCGTGTGATGTCGTAGGTTCTGAGTCATGTGTTTGATTTGTTGACGGTGAATTGCATGTGATGTCGTAGGTTCTGAGTCATGTGTTCGACTTGTTGACGTTGAATTGCGTGTGAAGTCGTAGGTTCTGAGTCGTGTGTTCAACTTGTTGACGGTGAATTGCATGTCATGTCGTAGGTTCTGAGTCGTGTGTTCGACTTGTTGACGTTGACGGCGATGACGTGCTGGATGTTATTGTGAGTGTCAGTGTTGGCTTGAACAGAACAGACTTGAACAATCTTACCAGGACAGACATTCAGTCCATCTGCAAGCGACGAGGTCTGGAACTGTTTTCTCACTTCGTTATTGTTTTATACTTTATTTATCTAAGGAGTAATAAGTCATCGTGACAAGTAAATGTGAGTGCTAATGGATGAACTGACAGGTATTCAGTGTGAAATTAAATGAATTTGCAGTGTGAAATACAGTCATGGGCAAATCTCAAATCGAATCCCAACCATCAAATCTCAAATTTTTACTTAAAAAGATTTGGATCTTTAGGGTCAAATCAAATCAAATCCCAAATCTCATGGATGTCAAGTCAAATCTCAAATCTTTTCCTTCAATTCAAATTAAATCTCAAATCCTGCTATATTTTTTTTTCTTCAAAATATACGTTTTGCTATTATTTGCTGACAGCTGACATTAACATGAAAATATTTATTATTATGGGTTCAATGTAAATGTTATTCCAGGTGAAAGTTATCCATGTCTCGGCAGACTATTCGCCCTGCACGGCACGGATGGAAAGATTCTGTGGTCGACAAACATCCACGCAGGACTTATTGAACTCTCTTGTGGCAAGATTGATGTCAACAAAGATGGCCGCTTGGATTGTATTGGAACGGGACGGCTGGGCACAGTTGTTGCTTTTGACCCTAGGAACGGTAATTATGCTAATTTCTTTACAGTATAGCTATATGATTTTATTGGCTGAGAGAGGAATTTTCAGTGGGACCACTTGCTACAAGTTTGTGCTCGCAGTTAATACTTGTTTACTTCTAGCTGACCAATTTGTGCGACTGTTTACACTTAATATACTAATTGTTCTCTTTGATGACGGTGGCAATAATGTTGATGATGATATAATTATTTATAAATGCGATGTTACAGTATTCATAATAGCGTTGTTAATAATGAAAGGTGAACTTTTGAATTGACCAGTAACAACAATAGATATCACTTAGGTAACAGTGTTTGAGTTGGGTTTTAGATCTATGCACTGACCATCTTGCCTTATGAAAAGAACAAAACTGACCCTATCCTAAAAAATCTGGACAATTTTCCCTCTCCTAAATCATTTTGGCCCAATCGCTTTGGAATGGAAAATGCAGTGAAGGAATTGGATCGATCCTCCGCGGTGTAGAAAATAAATGCACCAGAGCAAAGTTTGAGCTTAGTTCGACCTCAACATCCTAACAATTTAATCAGGGTAGGTGTATTATATCCACATGCTGTTGTGTACAGGTAGTGTTCACTGTTGAGTACATTCTGAAGTCTGAGCGCCTACTGTTGTTGTTTTTGTTGTTTTTGTTGTTGTTGTTGTACAGGTACAATACTCAGGTAGGCAAAGTCTGAGCACCTGTTGTTGTTGTTGTTGGTGTTGTACAGGTACAATACTCTGGGAGGTAAAGACTGAGCACCTGGTGGACAGCTGGAGTTCATTCAACGTGCTAGTACTCTCGGACTACAGTAAGGATGGTGTGCCGGAACTCCTACTCGCTCACAGCAGTGATCCTAGATTCCCTGCTGAAGTAAGTGCTACACTAACTTTTACTTTTACATGGGGTAGTCGGGTAGTCGTGAACATCTTCAAATCTCTGAAGATGTCCATGGGGCTAGTATATACATGCTGACTTAGGGTGCGTTTTTCTAAAGGCTCGATCCGGACTTTTCGGCACTTTTGCGTTTTTCGAGAGGCTCGGAGGTACTCATTA
>JAQFYQ010000836.1:0-15099 GCA_034694885.1 Buchholzia appendiculata | reverse complement strand
GAGAGAGAGAGTTGAATGTTTTGAAAAGTAGTACTTGAACAAAATGAATACGTTATATTGATAAAAACACTGAAGAAAACATTCATAGATCTCTATGGAAACGAGAAGCTCAAGTGAGAAGGAAGAAAACTGGTCTTGTACAGAGGGGAGCTAAACAGTTGAAACAAGTGACGGATTAGAGAAAGGCGGGAAAGAAAAGGAGAGAGGCAGGCAAAGGATGGTAATGATGGATTATTTGAAGGGAGCATCATGAAAAAAATATAGAGTTATCATTGAATCCACTGTAATATGCTATATCACCAAAACAGAAGTGTAACAGTAAATTTAAAACAAAATAAAATATATTATAAATTATTGTTCATTTAATAAAAGGAAGAAAATCAGTTTAAATATTCTCAATGTACAGATTTAAGTTACACGTGATAAAGTCTGAAACAGAAACAATATTAACAAATACCAAAGCACAATCAAATAGAGAGATTATACACAACAAGTTTCATAGGAAAGGAGCTAAGCAAAACCAGCAACAACTTTACAACTTTGTGATTGTGTACCCCATGCGATCTTATCACTTTGCTAGAATCACATCACTAAATTACGCTACTTGACTTGACGACATCAAGAAAACTAAGATGTTAATCTTAATATATTATTAATCAGTAACTACAACTTAAAATTGGTAAAAGAAATATATGACAAGCGATAACAACAAAATCCTAGTCAACAAAGCGCACCTACAGCAGCAGCAGCACAAACCAACACCAACGCCGCCACCACGGAACCACAAAGCACCATTGCCCAGTACTTCTACCACGTGACATAGATTTGCATCATCATTACAACTGCAAAAATTGATAAACAATCAATTTGCAAACAGTAACATTTTAAAATAACCTGCACTTACTCAAGCGGCTACTCAGAATGGCTGGATCATTATGTTGAAATCCATGCCATTTTTAATAGTCTTGCACAAAATTGTTTTACTTCAATAGTGAAACCTTTTAAGATTTAATACAGCAGGTTTCTACGATTTGTACATGAAAGTACTTTAAGCTTCAAATTACTACTAATCCTACATAAAATTGCAAATATAGTTTCATCTGAAATAATTGCTAAAGGATTAATACTATATAGCGACTTTTGTACACGGCCAACACGGGAAATCCTTGTTCTGACTCGATAATGGGAAACCGCTGCCATGACTCATTCGGAAATTACACAGGAAATCCCTACTCTGACTCATCTGGGGGGGGGGGGACATCATTGCTTCTGACTCAGACAGGAAATCCTTGCTTAAGTAAAGAATTCTGAACGATTCTGAACTGCGACAGAAACAAATCCGTATCACACTGTCGCTGAAAACTGAAGACATAATCAGCACCATGTCCAGGAGATGATACATCAGTCCTCCGCTGCAGCAAATCATCAGTCTGCGTACTACAGTACAACTGTGTTGCATCGGACGGCTGCTGAACGCCACTGACGTACGTAATCTGAGCCGTAAGGTTCTCAATGAAATCAGCGATGCGATCGATCTGAGTCTCTCTGCTCGACTGTTCGTGCGCAGTCTTCCTAGCAACTTGAACGCGAAGTGCACGAGGCGTTGAAGACAAACAGTCAATGTCCGTCACGGGTAAAGTGAGTATCAGCTGATCATCGAGTCTATTGACGATGAGAAGATAGTCGGCGGTGAGTACGAGTGCACAGCTGCTCGGTATTTGTGCACTCGTGGTCTCCACATCGGCACACATCAGGACATCAGCTGAGTCAGTCAGTAGACGAATCATCTTCTCTACATACTTGGCGCTGCTGTTAGTGAGAGACGACTGTAATTCATCCAACGATGCAAGCCTGGCTACAGCAGCATCCTTCATACCGACTTGGTAAAGTATTCCCAGGCTCGTCTGCGACACTAATTCTGCGGCACCACCGATCGGTTTAGCCAAGACACCGACCAATCCCTTGCCTATGCCAGCTACGAAGCCTCTAGCTTGAGACATAGTCGAAGCACTGGCGTTTTGATTGCGGGTGAATATCTGCAACGGCTGGTCGGCAATTCCGGCGACGGCTCCGAGAAGGCATAAACCGAATCCGGTCAGACCGTTCTTCACTCCGTCCGATATGCCGCTCGGTCTTCGTCGTCTCATCTGTTCGTTTCTCTCAATGTGATCATTATCGAGCGACAGTTGCTCCATGTTGCGCGACACGCTCGACGCAAAGTTTGTGATGGAAGTGAGAGTTCCGAGTGACACGTGTTTTGTTATTGATCCCAGACCTCTCGTCACGCCAGCAAGGAATGCACCGGGGCCAATGACCAGACCTCTGTACGGCATGCAGATCATATCGGCAACACCGTCTCCTATGTGCCGCACAAAGCCTGTCGGGTTGCCGAGTATCTCGAGTGAGCCGACAACGAGGCCGGCACGAAACAAAGCACCGGAAGCATAATGCATCGTTAGGACCTTCACGAATAGCTCCTTCGTCGTGCTGATATTTTTCCGCTCGAAGCGAGCGAACGTAAGCGGAGCCTCGTTGGTTGAAAGAAAGACTTTGAGAGTTGCTCGGACGCTCACGAGCACGGTGAGCGGTTCGATGCACAAGCCGTCGAGTCTGACCGGTGCACCTAGACCGCGCAGTGCACACATGACCTTTGACGGAATCTGTGATCTCTCTTCCGCAGATCTAGTAGAACTTGGTGGAATTGTCCACACAGGAATGATCTGATCTATCAGCTTCAGCATGTCCCAGGCGTACGTATCCTCCAGGTACAGACGAATCGGTTTCACAGCCATGCGCAAAGTCTTTACAGAGAACCCTGCACTGTGGTCCGCACCAACATTACTGCACAGTTCTCCAGACAGCGCCACTAAGCTGTTGCTCTGGCAGTAGCCGATCTGCTCGGTAACGGAAAATCTTCCGATATCCTTCAGCGCGTATTCCGCTCCTTCCACCACCTGCTTCGTCAGGATGACTGGAAAGTCATACTTGGATTTCTCGGCCATCTGATTGTCGATCTGTATGTCGAACAGTGTCACGGAGAAGTTATGAGTGTTGATCGTGTGAGTGGACGTAGAGTTGACGACGTCCAGCATGGGATAGAACGACAAGCCAAGTTTGTCCACAGTCAAGCGAATGAATTCGGACGCAAGGCACAGATCTGAAACCTCGTCGAATAGAACAACGGAAGCTTCGTCACACATCATCTGCAAGCACAAGTTTATCACTCTCGATTCAATCCTCTTCTCAGTCTGCTGTTTACTGAATGTGGGAGAATCAGTTATTCCGTCCTCAAGAACAACAGATGGAAGAAGCGCAGATGCCTTTGTTTTGTTTTCAACGACAACCTTCTTGCTGATTCGACTACGCACTTCCTTGGCCGATATTTCCGCTCGACTAACAGGATCTACGTAAACGTGGATCGTGTGACCGATTTTTCGGACGACGACTTTAACGTCGAACAGTCCCGGAATGGTTACGAAGATACCGTTTTCCGCCGCCTGGAGGTCAAACGAATGACTCCAATGAATGTCGGTCGGATCAAGTTGAGCTCCTAGATGTAGCCGAAGTACAACGCTATCTGTGCTGATGTTTGGGAATTGTTCGATGATGAGCGGAGGAGTGTAGTGACACGAACTCTTCGGTTCAATGCTCGGAATGTTCGATACTTCATTGTATTGTTCTTGTACGACAGGTTCGGAGGCTGATATCCTCCCTGGACTTGCAAGTGCTTGGCCGAAGAACAAAGCCGAAGGACAGTTGTTGTAAATGAGCATGGTTGGGTGAGCATCCGCCGAGAGGAACAGGTAGACAATGGCAGAATCAATCTGTCCACATAAGCTGTACGCAGCAGTAGTCGTAGAATCTTCCAGAGGTAACACAACGCACTGGCGCTTTCCGGCTTCAGTGGCTTTCAGTTTAACCGGAAAACTCCACCTGGTTTTGTGCGTTCGTAAAGCCGATTTACCCCCACTGTCGAGCGATCCGCTCATGCCTGCACGACATCTAAATCTGACGTAGTGCACAAAGTGAAGCCTAGTCGATTCCTTACTTTGAGAAGTTATTCCGTTAGAGCCGAGAACATTCCAGAGCAGCAAAGGCTGCGACTCCTCCTCTCGTTCACAAGCCTTTACTGTAACCGAGGCTTCAATGTCATCAGGGATATTCAGCTGATGATACGCCTCGTCACACGGCACACTAAAGCACACTACATCGAGGTGCTTGCGTAGCGCTGTACTCACAATGAACCGTTCTCGCACGGTAATGATGCGTATACGATGCTTGACAGTCGAATGTATCGTCAGGCAACAAAGTTGGAATATGATCCCATTGCTCGACACGGGCACAGTGAGTTGGAGCTGACCCTCCTTGTACAAAACATCACTGTACAGAGGCAAGTATCTCATCCTGTCATCTTCATCCGACAACGTGATCCAGCTCGACCGATGCAGACCTCCTCCGATACAGACTCCGACGCAGAATGCACCGCTGAACGTGTCCGGTGCCGACTGTTTACCGGCGCTGACCTTGCATGTCCTTCCGGCACGTTCGATGAGGACGACGTCGAAGCAGATCTGGTTGACAAAGAGCCAGCTAGGAACTATGTCAATCAGAAGGGTGTTGAGCTCCGGCCATCTCTGATGCAGATTGACCTGAAGGTTAATGTTGGGCTGATCTAAAGTTGGAGTGGTTTCTTCAGCATTGCCTGGAGGACCACCAGTGTAGACAACAGTGATTACATTGTCATTTGTAGAAGCTGAAGAACCTGAACTCATCGAGCCTCTCGAAGCAGAAGTGTTGTACGGCCAAGCGACGTCATCCTCTGGTACGAGCAACTTTTCGCTCAACGTTGACACGTCATCCGCTTCGATCGTGCGTTGGTTTACTTGTTGTATCGTGTCGGCTGACAGGCTGATTGCGGGACTCGATACGAGCATGGTTGGACCTAACTGAAGCGTCAACTGATGAACCACGCTCCCGCCTCCAAACACCTGCAGCTGTTTCTCCACCCCTTTCCCCTCCAGCTCCAGCTGAGTCCTTGCCTTCGGCACAGTCGACTCGACGTTCACTAGAAGCGATGTAGGCAGTTGCGTTCTTACGATAAACAAAGGTGAGAAAATGAACATACTCTGCGTGATGGTTTTGTTCTGGCGTTGAACGACACGACACCAGACGTGGAAGATTTCCCGTCGCCCGACAGTTTGCAGCCTGACAAGCTGACTGGCAAGGGAACTGACACTGATGTCCTGGGACCAAGGCATGTCGGGGCCGACCAGTCGTACCTTCAGCGAGAATGAAGACGTCGAGTGTGTGACAACAAACGACGCAAGTAAACTGTTCGGTTCAACGACGTTCTTCGACTCTTGCGGCATCCCAGATGTCGACACTTTGACTTCGAGCGACTGACTGAGGAGATTGAATACAGAAACTTGTCCGCTGATCGTAATCTTCTTCTGAGCATTACTCAGGATCTCTGTCTTCACGATTAACATCAAGTGTTTATCATTTTTCATTGCTAACTTGAGAGAAGTTACGTCGTCCTTGTCGATACTGATAGGCGTAGATGTCGCCAGCTGTCCGCTGTCTAGACTAACTCGTAGAAACTGCTTCGTCTTGTGCGTACGCCAGGTATACTCGACCGCATGTCGGCTTGGAATGATTATGCATTCATCTGTGTCAGCTTGACCTACATACATCGTCTCTTGCGTATCATTGCAGATAACATAGTAGGCAACTGGACTAGCCTCGGACAACAGCTTTGCACTGCTCCACAACTGTGCTATACAGTTCAGAGTCCAGATGGCGCTCTGACCGAGCCGCACCTTCAGCTTATCGATTCCTGTTAAAACGGAAACTTTCGTTTCTCGATGATTAGAATTTACACTAAGTGACGAAGTAATACTGCAATCTTTTACGACAGACCACTTCGTTAAATTCCTGTACTGCAACACGTCACAGTCACAGCTCATGCTCAGTCTAGCAACAAGACGATTCAACTCAGGCTGCAAACAAAACGCAGCAACACAGATGTCGGAAACGGTCAAGACTAACGCTTCGTGGTCAGTTCGCGATTGGACAAACTTAAACCGGCCCAGACTGGACGTCGGTGGTAACGAATTAAACAGCCTCACACGTAACAAATCCACGTCGGCGGTGAACTGCACTGCAGGGACTGATTTCTGTACGAATGCGGAATCAACTTTGGCGGCTCCGGCAAGCACTCTCGGAGAGACGACGGGTTCTTCGTTGACTAAGGTGCTGCAGGCGCCGCTCGTTGGATAGCGAATCAAGATCCGCCACATCGTGCTGCACACGATGCTGCTATCCTGACTGTGCAACGACGGCAGATCTACTTCGCATGCAGAATTCTGCGAGAGATCAAACTGAGCATAGTCTTCGAAGCGATGGTCATTTGTCGGAGACAGTTGGAGAAGACACTGTAGTCGTGGATCGTCGTCGCTGTCGTCTGTCGCAGGGATGCAGAAAGGAACCGGAGCGATAGACATTCTAATGACAACGCGACATTCCGAGTAACACCACGTCATAGAAGCACAGTTCTCATCGACGCAAATGTCAAAGCGAATCTCACCAGGATAGATCTCATCCGAATCGCGATCCCCACTCACGTACGTGAAATTTCCACACATCAAGTCATCTACAGTGGTAAGAAATTCCACTGGTGCATCCTTTTCTCGATTCGTGCTCTTTTTCTCAATTCCATCCGATGCTGAAGCTGGAACGCCAGAACTGGTGTACAAGTTATTAAAGTGCTCTTGTAAAACGGAGAGAACGTAGAACGACTCCTTGTACAGCTGAACTTGCACACAATTGATTCTTAAGGACAGAGAAATTCTCGGTAAATCTTGGTTTCCACTGTGCGCTACCCAAGAGGCTTTCGAGCTCAAATACCCAGTGATTGGGCTCAAAATAGTCTTAGACATTCCTCCTAGACCGCTCTTTAACATCAGATTTTGTACGCACAATTGGCTAATGATATCTCTACGCATACTGTCGTTCGATACCGGGAACGATACGTTTCCTCCGATTCCTCCTACGATCAGTTGAACAGAAACTGGGCTCTTACGTTCCTCGGTATCTCGCACTGCTTCTTGTGTTTCTAACGTGAAAACTAACTGAGAAGTCTCGACCTTGATGTGATGCAGGAACCTGTGCGTACTAGTGTTCGTCGACGGCACTGGTTGGACATTATTGGCCGACTTATTACCACGTGAGTTGGAAGAAGAAGAACAAGCACTGTTCAGTTCTGCTAAGAATCCGGTGAAATGACTCAGACTAGATAGACAACACTTGACAGACAGTGGTCGATCAATCGTGACATCGACGTCAATACAAACTACAGGCGAATAGTCAAACGCTGCTTTTACTGTAAATAGATTCGGAAGCAGTCCCGTCTTTGCATTCGGTTTTCCAGACCGGGTATCGACGAGATACACGGGAAAGTCGGATAGATCAGGAAGCAGTCGAGTATCCGTCGTGTTTAGAGATTCATCCGCACGGCCGCCTCTAATGATGCAGTCGTAAAATGAAAGCTCAGATTTCAGAACAGTCGTGTCATACTTCAAAATAATGTGAGGCTGAGTAATGCATGAATACATGAAAGGAACTACGGACATAACGTCAGCACAGTTTGAATCCATCCGATCGAGATGCGGATCTGACCTCCGGCCACCTTCACTGCTTACTGCAATCTTACTCGTTTTACTCCTACGACTATAGAGCATGAGAGATAGCTTGCGTGCAGTGACAAAGGCATCAAACGGCGTACATTCAGGTTTAAAGATGCCTGCATTCCTTGCACTGACACTAGAAGTCAGATCGTCATCGATACCACTGTCAACAGGAACATTGCATCCCTTCAAGGAACCGCTACTGGGTTTCGGCGTAGAATCAAGATCATCTGTATGCAGCAGCACATCCTTACTGTAGTTCTCATACAGAGCACTGAACAGTCCAACTTGCTCTATGCTCAAGATTATATTTATATCGCTCGATGCGTTTGCTTCCATCGAATATCCACACAGTACAGTATTTCCAGCACATACGACCGGTGGGGCAAATGTAATCGTGACGTCAAAACTTGCGATCACAGGAAGCAGGCGGACGTCCTCGGGAATGATGTCCGGACTCTTTGTTCGCAGGTTCCATTCTACGGCAGGATTCTGAGCCTTCGCTTCCGTGTCCATCCGTTCGCAATGAGGCTCGAGTATAAGCAGCTCTTGCAAGTTGCCCGTGGAGACAGACAGTCCGCTAAACGTGATCTGGTACTGCCTGTCCTCCACGTCTGAGCCTGGCAAGCTCGACAAGCAGGAAAGAAGATTACTCGAGTCGTCGCCGTTACCGAAAGCGTGTCTCGGGAGAGGATTCGTTACTTGCGGAGTAACGGCAACCGATGACAGCTCCACAACACATACATCGTTCGCGAGACTATCACTCGTCATTGAACCATCAGCGGGTAAAAACAACCGCCAGTTGAAACAGTTGATATACAGCAAGGGCAGAGACTGGGAGGTTACGATTGGCTGGTTGCTGAAGGCTTTAGTCGAACTGTCCACAATTCTATATGCATCCTTTGGATCATCAGACACAGGTGTAATGCTAAATATATCTATCAAAACTGCTAGTATCTTTCCATTACAAATGACATCACATTGCTGGCAGCTAACGCAGACTTCATTCAGGTAGGAAGGTGTGGATGAACTACTTTCCGCAGGTGGTTCTGAACTAACAGATTTCTCGTTGAAGCTCTCCAGTTTACGCTGAACGCTCTCGCACAGCGCACGAGTGAAGACGACGCTCATGAACCCGGAACCTTTCTCGCACTTCGCAAGCTCTTCCGACGGACCTGAATGATATCTGTCGTGTGCGAGGAAACTTGAAGGTAGAACCACCTGCGTGTTCCTCGTGAGTACACATCTGCTCGACAGTATCACCCCACACAGGTCGCCTACCTTCCAGTTCCCGTCTTCATCTCGACAGTGATCCATGCTCATGCCACCGACGGTACATCGAACCTTGGAATACACGTCGTGTACGTCGACAGACACCACCACGTCCTCCAACCTTGTCGACAGTCGAACCCTCCTTCGCATCAGTCTTTCACTGCCGTAAAGCTGCGCAATGATCTTTGACAGTGTCAGCTGAAGCCAGAATGTGATCTTCGTATCAGCGCAACTCTTATCTTCATCCGACGTTATGCGATGCAGCAGATCGAATGTGAGTCGATCGGACGATGCACTTGTAGGAATCACGACGTGCTCAGCGTGGCTACTCGACGCCTTCGTGACGGACGAAGCACCGTCAGGCCTGCGTAAATCAGGCATAGCATCATTCGCTTGAACCACGTGATCCTCAGCAGGAACCTGTGGCATAACGAGAGCAAAACTATCACCTAGTACCCAAACGGAGTGCAATATATCCTTTGTTAGGCAGCTGAGAAGAAGCAACTGATCATTACAGCAAGCGAACGTGAGACAGTCCAGGTCGGCATGGCAACAGAGGTTCAGTTCCGAGATTACATCACTGTGTTGCTGGTATTTACTGGTGACGGCAAACGTGCTCGACACTGACGTCGGTTTCATGACGTGCAGCGGTAGCCGAGATGCGTGAACGGTGTAGGCTGCAGCATTGCCGAGTCTGATACTCCATGGCAGCTTGTCGCTGGCTAGCGACTGGTCAAGCGACTTGACCGGCACCTTATGCTGGACAACACCAGCATGCTTACGCCCTGAGCTGGACATGTGAAGACTTGGCAGGCAGACCACAAGTGTGTCGGGCAGAGATTTGTTTGCATACTGCTCTTGCAACATGTACACAATATCTGCAACCGGCTCCTGTACACAAATATGCGCTCGCGGCAAGAAGAAACAAAGTGCACCGAGGTCGACGTTGACATCGGCAACCTTGATGTAAGGAAAGAGAGCGGACAGCTGCATTGAGATTGATTTCACGACATTCGACTCGTTCTCAGTCGACGCATCTCTCTCCTTCTTGCTCGGCACCAACGGTTGACTCGCAGGCAAACTGTTTGAAAAACTAAGATTAGCTGCACCTGGGACGGAAGCCGCACTGCTGCTCCTGTCCTGCGCTTGATTCGGCGCGCCGGAGTTGCCTAACTCTGACGTCTGCGACGCACGCACAGATATCGGCAGAGTCGCACTTGCCAGAGTCGAGTCAAGAGTCACCGTCAGTTGGGATTTCTCCACGCAATCAGCCACTTGTACGGGCTGTACCTTCTGCTTCGGTTTATACTGTAGCCACTCATGAACGGATGGATCCAGGCAGCAGACGAGCCCTTCCGCGTTGATGTAGATGACCGCTGGAGCGTGTATGACCTGCGCATTTCTTGGTATCTGTACGGTGCACTGTAGTAAAACATAGTCGGATGACAGCTCGTTGTTGGACGGTGTGTTGGAGAAGATCTTCTGAGAACAGATCTCGCTAACGTTCGATGAACCTGACAGAATGGGAATGATGCAAGCGTTTGAGCCTTCTTGCCTGAAACAGCACAAAGTACATAAGTAGATAGGTACAAATAAGTACACAACAACACAACACATAAGTACACAACAACCATCTACAGATTCTACACAACACATACAAGTACACAACAGTAACTGAACACACAGTTACCAGTAAGTATCATACACTAAGAACAAGTGCTAATAGTTTACAATTAATTTTATGAGTTGTCAATAGCTGCCACTAACCAGTCGACAGCCTGTTAAAAATGGTGCAACATTTTTTTAATGTAAAAGAAATATAAAATAAACATTTTACATTTAATTTAAATGTTTCAGTTTATATTTGAAATATAATTACTAGTTCAGAATTTGTCCAGACTAGTGCTAAGTGAAGTGGTTTGGATATTAACTAAATGTTTTCCTCTGTAATTCTAATGGATTTGTTGACACGCAAGCTCATATTGATTCAACTGAGTAGAGCATAATGCACATGACAATTTACATCCTTAACTAAAGCAGTTTTATTTCCGAATATACATCCTGCCTTATTGTACTTCCTGACTTTATTGTACTTCCTGACTTCACCTTTAAGACAAGCGAGTAAACACGGTGGAACACGTGAAGAAACACATGCACTTACTCTGTTGTAAAGCCTGCCATCACTGAGAACATACTTCTCAACAACAACCCAATACCACTCAGCTTATGATAGTAGACTACCTGTAGACTGTAGAGTACAATTATTACTATACATATATTATTACTATCATTAATTATAATTACAGGTGCAATAACAGATCAATGTCTATTTTCCTCTATGGCAATAATTGAGCAAGCAAGTGAAATATTATCTTTCGTAAATTATTTGGCAAGTTTAGAGGCTTTATTAGATGCGTTTGAAACAAAACTTGTAAGCAGTGATTACTGTTGTTTGATAAAGACAATTTTGAAACAATTAAAGTTCCTTGTGCACACAAACCTGACGAGAAACAGCTGCAGTGACAGCACTGACCCAGTCAGAGCGTAGACAACTTCAGTAGACAAGTACTCGAGGTGTATGCCCGACAGACAGAGATCCATGACAGGCTGTGTCTGACTGTTCGTAGCATCCGTCTTACCAAACACATCCTCAACTAACGACAGACTCTTGACAGTCGATCGCTTGACGCTCTGACCCAGCCACGACGTAGAGATACCGGTCAACAGCAAGAGCTGGGCCTTCGTCAAGTTCAACGTCACTGCTTCTACATCCACCTCGAACTGTAGTTGAGCCTGCAACACGTTCTTCCAGAATTGAGGAAACAAGAGTCGCCGCTGAGACACTCTGACGTCAAACGGTTGAACGACATTATATTTAGCTACAATGTTCCGATGATCTTTGACCAACGCCATGCTTACCTCCATGTGCTGCACGTTCACGTTCACACGATAGTGACAATGATCGAGCAGCGTCTGAGAGAGATCCGGAAGCATCGAACCTATCTCAGCAATACGGAAATCATACATCGGTGAAATGATTGATATTTCAATTCTCTCTACAGCTGCAATGACAACAGGGTGTTCGTGCTCGACAGCTGATACTGTTGTGCTCTTTCTTGAAGTTGAATCCACCGCGGCGGAATTATCACAGATCAAATCATCAGCATTAGCTTCTTCTAAAAAGATACAAGGACGCAAGATTACAATCAGATATTCAATGGTTGAGATTGCTTGCTCCAATCTGCGAATATCCTCCGAGGAAGGCATCGGCCTCGCTGAACGATTTACTGATCCTCTGTTCGCTCTAGAATCGTACGGCTCGTAGTCATATTCATTCAAGCATTGAACGATGTGATTGGCACAATTAATAGAGCATAAAGAAACAGTGGCATTTGTACCGCCTAGTAGGAATCGAATGCTAGACTTTTCTATCAACTCGCGATCCTTGGTTTCAACAGGATCCGTCGAATCTTCATCGTCTCTGATACACTCCTGGGCATTAAAGAGATAGTTCATCCAGAAGAATCCAAATCGATTCAAAGCATAACCTTCATTATATTTACTCAAATGCTGCTCACGATCAAATACATACTCAGCTTCACGTCGTAAATCAACAAACAATGATCCAGACATAAAGTCTACGCCGCCGTCAGATTTATTAGTAATTGAATAACTCTCCATGAAAACCGTTCTCTCGCCAGGATCATTACCAATGCCGTATATTCCAGAATGCGTCATTCCGAGCTGCACATCAAAAAAGCTAGTACCTTTGATCTTCATCTCTAAACTTGTTCCACTCACATCCCAAACAGCGTACGGTTTGAAAGTGACTCCCGACGTCTTGCCCGACCGATGTCTTGTACGGGCCTGACAGCGTTTCAAAAGAATTGATATGTGTCTGATGTACATCCCGATGACCAGCAGCGGGGCCTCGGCTTTCTTCTTGACTCGTGCCGATGTTTCGTCATCATCATCTGCACCCTCAGAGTCTGACGGCCCTAACTGCGGTACGTAACTCCACATCCACGAAACCCAGCCATCTGTCTCAACTTGAGCCACTTCCTCTGGAATGCTATAAGGTATATCCGACATACCGATTGTCTGTTTCGAATCTACAACATCTATCTGAGGGGCATCTAGAGCACCATAGTACATAGTGAGGAACAGTTCCAACAGTCGACGAAGCATCGGAAGCTGTGCATCAGTAATCGATATGTCAAGTCGGTCGTTTAGAATATTGAGTATAGTTGTGATGGGCAGTTTCGCATGCACATTCTCATATTGCATTAACAGGCGACATATAAGCGAACATCGATACAGCATCGGGTCCTGATATGTTTCGATCTTTCCATTGATGCTGCGTTTGTCCAAACACAACGTCACGTCCTGAAAGTCTATGATCCTACGTAGGGCGAGATCCGGAGAGGTCAGTTCGACGAACGCTCTGTTCCAACTTAAATCGACTGCATAACATTCCGCCGACTTGACGTTCATCGACAACACTATGTCCTCTTCCACAAACTTCAAGATCAGATTGTTTATCACTATATTCATATTGTGAAGGATCTTGTTAACAAGACTCTGAACATATCCAGGTGGCAAGTTTTCTCCGTCTTCAGACGTAGGAGGTCCCTGTGCCGCTGTGGCTGTGGGAACACTGTCGCTGGTTTTCGGTTTCCTCTCCGACGCCTGACCTTCGTCACGGTTCACTTTGAGTATACACTCTACAGTGTTGATGGTGATGACAACTGGCTCAGAATAGAGCCGAGTCCACGGCACGTGAATTCTCAGTTCATGGACAAACCCACTTTTAATTGCAACTGGCAACTTGAGAGCCTGTTCAACTAGGTCGAGCCGTAAGTCCAATTTGTTGAGGACTATATCTCCTCCCCACAGAGACAACTGGAAGTCTTCATGTTTCAGCTTTACATATTTGTCTATGTAGCCCATCAGCAGAGGAGTGATGTATGATTCTATCTTGAACATGATGGCCGATTCACAGGAACACGACTTGCAATGACAAAGCTATTTACAGTATAATATCATCAAGTGGAATGGTTAGGAGTATGCCCATCTAAACAAACAACAAATGATTAATGTACACACAATAATGTAATGTGCTCAAAAAACAGGGCCGTAGCCAGGATTTAATTTTATTTGGGGGAGGGGTAGTTTTGACTTCCAACTATTTTTGACGACTTTTTAAAATTTTCAATTCAGGGTCATTTCAGGCTGAGCTTCAAAATGACCTATTTAAAAATCACAAACATCATAAATTGTATTTAACAAATCAGGGAGGGTGGGTTCAGATCCAGAAAAAACTCCCCCCCCCCATTAGATACGGCCCTGAAAAAAATACATCGATTGTACAATCGTACATATAACATAGATTGTACACACATAATGTTCAGTGAACTGAGGTTGAACGATTCTTTCACAGTGGGATATGTAATTCACATTTTCTGAACCTTCCATGCTAGCAACGTTGGATGAAGATTCATGAAAACAGAGTTTTAATGAAATATGGACAAGATAAGCATTATTTGATGGCAGCAGGGGCATCCAAATAAATAAAAATTATTCCATAGGGCTAATACCATCTGCTCTTTGGTTTTTTAATGGTTGTATATTTAGCCTGTGGTTGCCTCCACTACTGAATCAAGATCAGCATAACTTTCTCTGAAAAATGGAAATAGTCTTCATTCCCGGGGCATGCAAGCTAGAGCATGCAGTCACAAAGAAGCTAGAAATAATGAGCCCTCAGGATCATTAATTTAAGTCTATACTTCATGCTTCTCAGGGAAATAAACGCATAATAGAGGCAATAATATAGGCATATTTCTTATACAGTATGGTCTATCTGAAATGAACAAAATTTACAATTTAAATGTATAAAAGGCGATATGATTGATGTATTAAACCAATTCTTAACAGTTACTATGATTGTTCCAAACTTGCCTATGTCCAGTTATACATCAAATCATTAGTGGGGCAGATAACACCAAGAATCGTTCACTTGTGGAAACAAGCGCCAAAATTTGCACGAATGTTGCTGGGGTGTTAAGTAATTGAAAAAAAACGCTAGCCACTCAAAAATCCAAACTGGTCGCCATTTTTCAAGATGGCCGCCAAGGGCAATTTA
>JAQFYQ010000835.1:0-15101 GCA_034694885.1 Buchholzia appendiculata | reverse complement strand
GCAAGGCAAGGCGAGGCAGTAAAGTGCCTCAAGGCAGCCTTGAGGCAAGGCATCAAGGCCAAGGACTACATCACTGGTTTAGACATGTCCAAGATTCCCAGCAAATTGGTTACGTGTAGGCTGGCTAGAACTTACAAATCTAATCCCATATGGCATGAACAAATGATTCCAAAGTGAGAAACAAATTTTTTAAATAATCCTCGGAACAAAATAAGTTATACACTTATAACTCGTAGAATTACTTTGTACAGTAAATGATGCAAGTGAACCATTCAAATGTCACGGAGACTGCTGCAACATTTTAATAACCATGGAACAAGTTGTAGAAATTGTGAATTCCTTTGAAATTTGCACTTTCATTAAATAAAACGTGTGTGTAAGAAAGAGTGTAAACAGAATGTAATCTGCAACTGGCAATTGATAAAAAGATAATTGGCATGCAGCACTCATTGATTAACAGTACCAAGGGTAGCTGTTCCACAAATACTACAAATTATGACAAATCCGTTCTATTCGAGGTAAATGAACCTCCTTCAACAAATTACATTTAATATACAGATGTACTCTTCATAAACATCGCAACTCAGTAATAGATCAGTAAAAACGGACACTTTTTAATAATCTGTTCTTATAACTATATCCCTTATCAGCAGATCAATTATTAGGCCCATCCAATATTCTCACAACAACCAATTACACACAGAACAGCACAACCAGTCCCACAAAGATTAACATTACAGTCCTAGTATTTTCCATGCCCCTTAGTCAACAGATTCTTCGGAAACCATTCCGGCCGCGGCTTGTCCATTTCAACAATATATTTGCCTTTATACTTTTTCCTTTCATCTTCTTCTCCTTTGTAAACGTAGGCTACTTCGGTTGCAGAGGCATTAAAGAGTCGCGTTTCCGGGTCCATCTTGTTCTTCATCGCTTCTGTTTCTTCACGAACCTTCTCATAGCAATGACCTACAGGAATAGAAATAATCAATCACACAATTAATAAATCACATAAATCATGTGACAATAAATGCTCAAATCACATGATATAAGCATTTATTCTCACATGAATGTAACGAAAAAGTTATGAATCATATCGAAGAATAGAATACATGATCAGCTAGTTTTCTTAGAAAGTATCAAAGAGTAGACAAGACTTGATGGAGTACGTGCGATCAGATATGAAGAATCTGAGAATAATGGAAATGAAGCAGATGACTGTGATTTGTGGAAAGGAAAACTTCCATTGAGGCATCAAAAATTCATAATTTAAAGCAAAAACTGACACAAAATTTGACAATTTTTGAAGATTACAATCAAAGCTCAACTGCTATCCACCGCGGAACAAACATGAACTACGGCCAGGATACATGCAGAAACGCTGCTTGAGGCTAATCACTGTGGCTGGGTAAAAAAAATAGTCATAAGAAAAACAGGAGCTATGGTCATTATTTTGGCTTTACCATGGATCCATAAGGACATGTCATCATATCTTTTCAAGCCTAAAGAACACATCATCGTCGTCATCGTTTCACATCTGTGAGCCTTGTAGATAAGTCCACAA
This sequence comes from Buchholzia appendiculata, assembly GCA_034694885.1. Taxonomy (NCBI): domain Eukaryota; kingdom Metazoa; phylum Annelida; class Clitellata; order Enchytraeida; family Enchytraeidae; genus Buchholzia; species Buchholzia appendiculata. The sequence continues at coordinate 13,540 of JAQFYQ010000835.1, read as the reverse complement.
ATAAGACATGTCAGAAAAGTTCCAGACCTAATAAATGAAACTGCTATAAATTAATAGATTGGAGCGGCGCTTTACGAGAGATGAAAGACTTATCTTGTTTTTGTACACCGCATAAAATGACCATGCGTTAATTTTATTCTTGCGTTAACGCAAGCATTTATCGGCGTTAATTTGTCTGCGTTAACGCGCGTTAACAGGCAAGGCAGCCCTACGTTAAATTTACTTTTAGAATAATTAATTCAGAATTTTACTTAAACTAGCTATTACTCTTAATATTTTAAAGTCAAGATAGCAGACATTTGCACAAAATTATTCGTTTCATTAAATTATTTTCTACAACACTATCGTATGACTAAAGTTTAAATAAAACTACATTTTTCATTAGACATATATAAATATCAGTCCTAAAAACGAAAAAGTTCAGAGTATTTTACCACAGATTGTGTGAACTTCGTGGAAGGTGCCACAATCAAGGCAGGAAACAAGATTGCGTTTGGGAGCCATGTACGCACGAACTTTGTGATCACCATGCTGCCTGGTTGCTCGTCTTTCGCGTGACCTTCGACTCTTGGGCACGGCACCCCAGAGGAATCCATCGAAGATGTCAGAGAGCACGGACCTGATATCTTGCTTCTCGAGTGCACCACTACCTTGACCGGCACCGTTCGGGCAGACGTCAAGTGCAAACGCAGGATGATCTAAAACAGCAAGGCAATACGATTTAACATCACCACAGCAAAATATATATGCAGAACGTTCAGTAATCACTGATAGGAAAATCAGTTCTCCTACAGAACAGCAATATGCATAGAAAAATTTCGACAGGTCGAAAATATGAATTTTTAACAAATTTCAAATTTTAAACTGGAATAAAGTTTTTCAAGTAAACTTCAAACCATAACCCTAACCTCTTCCACAAATCTAATTTCCCCATTCATTGCACTGAAATACAGCACAATAGGAATATTGCATAAATAATGATGGCCGCATAGCACTATACCTATTAACTCCTATTTGTAAAGGATATGAGTTGCATAAACTTCTTTTAAAAGGATTACCAGTAAAGCGAATCAGCAATAAAGCGACACAGTTCAAAGAAGCAAACCATGCATCATACAGGTCAAACAATGTTTATTGCCTGACATATGCCAATATATTTCATAACACGAACATAAACACAAATTTGAGCTCCGGTCATAAAAATAACAATTTCATATAAGATATTACAATGAACACTTCCACAATATATCAAGAAATAAATTCTATAGTATAGTTTGATCAGCTAGGTCATAGATTCAGTAACCATTAGCAACGCACAGCTTCTTTCATCTAAAATGGCATCTCCATTGCACAATGGTTTATGATCATAAATAATAGTGTCATCCTGTCAAAAGATGTAAAGGCCTTTAAAAGTGAACTTGACTACAATATGTGATTTACTAGGGGACATAAATAAGCTCGCGCTTGGTCCCCGTTATTGTGACCACATGGTTGATTCTCAACTGGTTGTGCTTCAACAGGTATCTAAAACAACAGGTATCTTTTACATGGTCGGGATATGGTCGGGACATAAACCAAAATTTGGTCGGGACATGTCCCGACCATGTCTCGACCACGTCCCGACCATGTCAATATTTGGTCAATATTATGTCAATATTTGAAAACTGATAGAGCTGTTAGATCGTGATCGAGAGATCAATCATGAATGATGAATCATCATCATGTGCAATTGTCATATGAAAGAACGGTGATCACTATAGTGATAACAGATAGAAATACATAATATGTATTTCTATCTGTTTCTGTCTGCATCCATCCTTGGTATTCGTTCTTGTGTCTCGAATGTGATTTATCTCGTTGTATTCGCTCAACTCGTCGACCATGACATCCCCTGGTTCTTGTACGGCATACTCTAATAATGAACGAACTATTATTTTGAACTATTATAATAATATCTGCTAAAACATTTCGGTGGAGATCTGTTGCTATCTTGCAGTATAAGTGCGAAGCAATTCAGAATGGCGGCGCACAGAGTTTTGATTGTTTTGATAAATAAATAAATAAATAAGAGATCTGTCAGGGATTTGTTCGGCAGTTAGATTAGGCAGAGTCGAAACGGACGGTAATTTACCGTCATTCTATTTATGCGTTGAGTAATGTTGTATACTTGTCGTTTAGTACATGATATGACGATGGACTGCTTACCTAATTAACTGGATTATGTTTGGTTTCCTTGTCAGAATAAATCTGTATGTTATTTATTCGGCTGTCAGTGCATTATGTAGTGTATATCAATATGTGATGAACCTAACTGGCAGGTTGTGAATGGCACGACTATGATGCGTTGGACGGATCCAGAGGTCAATAGTTTAAGACTTGTTGCAAATATTATGTATTATTGCAATCGGTAGGCGTTGTTCATACTGTGATTGACAACGAATGTTTCTCTTTGAAGCTTATGGAAAGCTGTGCTGTGGGTACTCTTGCTTGTGTTTTTTTCCGGCATAACATTGGTGCCATGACATTGAATGATATGTTTGTAAAAATAAAATAAAATATGTAATATGAATATATAATTATTTGTAGTATCTGTAGTACTAATGTACACGTGAAGTAGTGCTAATAAGTACTTGGAAGTAGTAGTGCTAATTGTGAGGCATTTAAGGGTTTTCTGCGTTTTGAGCTTTTGAGAGTATCTGTAGGATGTAAAACGTTAGCATGTATTGTAATGCTTAGAAAATAGCATGTTATTATTGACAATTTCTTCGATTGATTGTGTTTTGTTTTAATCCAGGCTTGCACGATGGACGTCATGCGGAAGCTCATGAGCCACGGTAGTCCGAGGAGCGGGCAGGGTCATGGGGCCGGAGGTCTGCAGTCTCAGGACCACACTCTTGGTCTCATGCACCTGCGCAAACTCTTTGCCGAGCTCAAACAGCCAGCGCTGGGTGCAACGCAGAGTGAACTTGAGAACACACTGTACAACATGCTGCCGTTGTTCTGCAAGGTGCGCAAGTTTGCTTTGCAGCAGATTGTCAGATTGCAACTTGTAGTTATTCTGTTTGTATAATTATTGATTGCAACTTGTAGTTATTCTGTTTGTTTCTAATATAGTCATGGGCAAATCTCAAATCAAATTTTCTCAACCATCAAATCTTTGTCTAAAGTGATTTAAATCTTTAGGGTCAAATCAAATCCCAAATCTCATCGATGTCAAATCAAATCTAAAATCTTTTCCTTGAAATCAAGTCAGATCTCAAATCCTGCGACAAATTTTTTTATTTATCTGAAAAATCATTTATATTATAATGCAGAATATAGTTTTTCTCTCGTATTAATGAAATATTAATTGTAATGTGTAATATTTTGTGGATGATTATGAACTTACAGTACAATTAGCATTAAGTCTGTTTTGCCTATTCTGAAATTAACTGAAAATGTTTGCATTAGAATTTGAACTAAAAATGCTTTTAATAAATGCCTAAGAATTATGGGAATATAACTACGAATTCGCCACAGAAACAAATCTGTCTGTGATATCTATGCTTTGTTGAAGCTCGCCAGGACATCTTGCTACTTACTTGTTACTTGTTAGGCGTCACAGGTCTCCTCTCCATCGACGCCAAGAGCCGGGAGCACAGGCGAAGCCAATACAAGCCTTCCAATCAGTCCTGAAATACCTTCAATCCCACTCTTGAATTCATTTAACGTGTTTGACTTGATAACATGATCCGGGATTTGATTCCAGACTTTCACAACTCTTTTGCTAAATATCTTTCAAGTCGGATGCTATTCATATCAATAACTGCATCATTTTGTTTTGTTTAACACATGCAGGAATAAGGCCACCCTAGTTTATTATAAGCACTCCTCTTCTGTAAGTTATTGATGATATACAGACAAATGAGCTATTCACTCTGATTCAGCGAATCAATAAACTAGCAATGAACTAGCGATGCTAGTGCCATCATGTATGACCAACGCAAAAGCTTGTAACATTGAAGAGCAACCGAGTTGGTTGCGCAAGTTGAACAGTTCAGCATGTTACTGGGGTATTGGATTTGTCAGAAATGTAGAACGAATCGCGAAGGTTCAAATCGAATCGAATCGTTAATTTTTCAAATCAATTTGCTGTTGGTTCAAATCAAATCCCGAGTGCGATTTAAATAGCAATTTAAATCGAATCGCGTTTTGATTTTGCCCATGTCTGATGTAATATAATTAAAGAAATGAATACATTGCTATGGACATGATGAAGAACTTGATTTCTTATGGAGACTTGTGATAGGCAATGTTGTGACCAATGTAGGTATCTCAGGGACGAACTTGGCAGTGCCACTCAAGGCCGAGGTACTGATTTTGTGGGCCAAGGCTGAGATAGTTGAGCCTGAGGCAGTAAATTCGCTGCTTTATAAGCGTGTGTGAAGTATTTCCAGCATTCCTAAATCCATTATTGAAGTTGTTCGAAAGAGGATCTTAATTCAGTTGCTCCTACACAATTTTGAGCAACCATTGGAGAAATTACAATTATGACATTGTTACAGATGCAACGTTGATCAGAAGTAGTAGACCATTATCCTTTACCATTATATCTGTTATGTGATAATTAAGAATACAATTCACATTGTTTTAGTCAGTCAAAGGCAATACTTGCTTATTTATGTTAAAAAATTGCATGACACCATTGCCAGAAAGCTGAAATATTTAAGAGCATTGGCTAGCAGAGTTTAGTTGTTGATGTATTTAATGTGCTGATGTTAGTCTTTATGATTACAACGATGAAGATGATGATATATTGTGTGGTAGGTTTTTGGTGCATCGCCTGCCGCTGATATGATGGAGAAATTTCCGGACATTCTTCAGTTCTGCAGTCATGTTTCACGGCTGATGGTCAGCGAGATCAGACGACGAGCTTCAAACATTTCCACAGGTTTGCATCTCACTGATTCACTACTCAAATATTTACGGACGAAATTAATGTATTGAGAAATCTGTATGGATACTGCCCTTGGGATGTTTTAACTCTGTGACTGGCAATTGACTGAATTCTAGTCGGGCTGCTGCTTGGCGACCGCTTCTTTCCAATTGGATAGATCCTTTGAGGCATGAAATACTAGATGAAATAATACTTTTCACAGAAAAATTCCGGTAAACCTTAAGTGCATGTGTTACATTACCCTGTATGCTGCGAAAGCTAATTAATGTCAAATTTCTAATTGTTTATTTAGATGCAGCAAGTTGTGCCATAGTCAAGTTCCTTGAGATAGAGTCGACGGAAGAGCTGAGTAACGGCTGGATGCTGCTCAGTACGATCAACCTGCTGTCGATGGGCGCCAGTAGTTTAATCGACTGCATGACGGTGGCTGCGATGCCGTCGACTCTCGTCAAATGTCTCTACTTGTTCTTTGATCTGCCAGAGGTCAAGGATGCCGACAGTCTGGAGCACGGATGCGAGTTCACGCCGAGAGAGAGGCGCGTGCTTTTACAGAAGATATTTGTACAGGTGAGCAAATGAAAAGCTATTGTACTGTGTACTGGTCATTCACTTAGTAACCTAAAATGTTAGTTGTTATTCATAATGGACTTGTCTGTTTAATAGTAGAATGTTGCACTAATTAATGCTAGGATTTGATATAACAATTCTAGAACAACATATAGCTATGAAATCTTGTTTACAAGTACAGTATCAAGAAATCATTTGTTACAATTTCATTACACGATGTATAATGTTTATATCATGATTATATTAGAGAAGACCCGGTATTTGGCCTAACTTTATTGCTCTATGGTCTTGTTTCCTCTGACCTTGCAGTCTGTTTTTATGTTCTGTTATTTTGTTGTTGTTATAATATAATCATTACTGTTTGATGTAATTTTTAAAGCCATGCTTTATTGGTTATGTTTTAACTTCGCTGTGGTGACTTGCAATAACATGGCGATGTGTTTTGTCGGGTGACAGGTATTAGTTCGCCTGTGCAGTCACGCTTCACCTGCGGAGGAACTGGCACGCAAGGATGATCTTACGCTGCTGTTCAGCGCCATCACGAGCTGGTGTCCTGCGCACAACGTTCCTTGGCGCAAGAGTGCGGCGGAGGTTCTGGTCACACTGTCACGACACGGCTTGACTCCGAATGTTGTACAATACATACACAGTAGGGCTTTGCTGCAGTGTTGCCTGATGGATAAATTTATTGATTGATCTATATTATTATTCTATATTATTCATTTTTTAAAATTTTGATTTAAATTTTGTATGATTACTGGATATTTGTTACATTGTATTTTATCATGATGAGTAGTTGAGTGAGCTGTATATTGAGGCTAACTGCTGTGGTCAGTTTATCCAGGACATTTTCTGTTGAGGGTTGGTTTAGACAAGACATTGAATTTTTTTTAACCATGTTATTGTAAGATCAATGATTCATTAAATTCATATTTGCATAATATTAAAGATGTTGATGTCTTGAGATATTATTTGTTGAATGATCATTAGTGACAATTATTATCGTTGTTTATTAATGAGTTGGCAATGATTTCTTGTCGATTTTATATATTTTTGTCTTGTTATTTGCAGGCAAGAACTGTATATCGGTGTGCATAGACAACATGCAGAGAGTTCAGGAGCTGTCGCCCATCGAGCTCGTCGAGATGTTTGTCACCGTCTTCTGTTTTCTCAAGGACTCCAGCGAAGTCTCTCAGATTCTACTCGATGACTTCAGAACATGCAACGGATACCTCTTTCTCTCAGACTTTCTTATCAGGCAAGGCGTTCACTTTGGCACTCAATAGACTGGTGATGATGATTTCGCATCGCTTGTATTCTACTGATTTGTGATGATGATTATGGATCTCTTGTATGCGATAGATTATTGATGATGATTATGCATCGCTTGTATGCGATAGACTAGTGAGGATGATTATGCATCGCTTGTATGCGATAGACTAGTGAGGATGATTATGCATCGCATGAATGATTGGTAATGATGGTTTTAGTTTGTGTCTTTACGGTCTGGCCAAGGTGAGTTTGGGATGTTGCCAATAGGGTGGTGATTGTGTTATTGATGCATGGTAATGTGTGTAGAATGGCTAAATTGTATCAGCAATTACATTATGACTGAACAGACTGTTCTTCAGTGTTGTGAAGTGAACGATGATGTTCCGTTTATTAATTAAGATTATTTTTTTTGTTGAATTAATTGCAAACTATATTTTAATAAAATAATATGATTTATGAGCATTTTTATAAGCAATTAAGCATCTGACTAATCATTGAATCAAGTTGCTGAACTGGAATTCATGTTGATGCTTCATGTTGTCAGGAACGGCGCACACGACACATGCAAAAAATGATCATCGTGAACAGATGTGTCAGTTTTTCTTATAATCAGAAATGGTTAGACGTCTCCAACAAGGAAAAATTTCCTTCTAAAATTTTTCTTGATATGATATATTTGTATTTAGATTTCTGTAAAGCTGTCTGCGCTAAGGTGAAAGACAGCTGTAACTGTTGCTATGCCGTGTGTGCGTAGAATGGAAAAGAACGACTCTGAGGAAGCCGTGCAGGCTCTGCGCAATCTCGTGCTGCTCATCGGCTCTCTGTGCACCTGTGGATTCATTGAGCTCAAGCCGAGCACGAAGACCGGTGCTCTCTTCCAGATGCCTGGTTTTGTCATTCCTCAACCGTCGTCTAAAGGTACGCCGACCGGTTTTGATTGAATAGTTTTTCTTTAATTTGCATTAACGAATGACATTGGCAGTTACTTATTAGATATAAATTGAGAAATTTATTAAAATTAAATTCATTGTGATTTAAATGTGATGTTCAGTTTTAGAGTGTTGAGGATTTATCTTTAGCTGTTGATTTTGTGGAGTCGAATCGCAAGTGATGTGTGTGGTTCTGTCTGAATCATGTTTTCATTGTTGATTTAATTGCTGTTATGTTATTCAGGTTTAAGTATCAGAAACTTGCAAGCCTTCCAAGTCCTGCAGACAGTCTTTCTCAAGGTTCGTACGAAGATCTTTTGTCTTGCTCTCAGTATTTAAAATAATTTAGTAACTTAATTGATAATTTATTAGCATCGATTAATTCGACGAGAGATATACTCTTGAAATACTCGTGCCTGATGGTAATGTCATATTACTTCAGACCAGAATTATCTGTGATGGTTTGCACTGGAAGTAAAAGATGAAAACTGAATTGCTATAATCCAAGCATGCTGAAAATTGAGATCTAGGCGGTTTGGTTTGGAATGACATCAGATTATATAATACAAGATAGAATAGATTAAGTTCAGTGATGTGATTCGTAGTATTATGTGGTGTATTTCTTAAACGTTAGAAACTTGCCGTATTATCTAGGCCTATGGACAGCTGTTGAAAAGGCATTGTTTGATTTTCTTGTTCTAATATTATATAATAGGTATGTTGGTAGAGTTTAATCATTGCAATGTATAAAGTTGTCAATCTAATGTATAGTAACACCATGAAGATACAATCGCGTGCAAGGAGTTGTGCGATTAGAGCTGCCTGTGTTGCACTAGAATCATTGAATCATGTGCATCAAACTGTTGTGCATGTTGTGCTATTGTGTAGGCTGCTTCGAGTCAGCTATGCACCACGATACTAGACGTCTTCAGCAGTCTCTATCATCAAGACGGATGTAATTACTTTATTCTCGACCCACAGAACACGCTCTCACAGTTTGCTGAACGGATACATCTCAAGAACACTGACATCCAGGTCTATGTTGTCTATGTATTTAACACACTTCTTCATCTTCATTATCTGTTAATGTTTAGGTTCCCCGTGTTATAATATGGTAAATGTAGTAAAAAACAAATAATATTAAGACTTTTACTGATACTTGCATCATTGTTGAGCTTTTCAGCCATACAGAAGATCACAGTGGGTTAAAGGTATGCAAAACTCAAAGTGAAACTTTTGATGGTAGTTAGAATATATATTACAATGATGTTTGTTTTAAATATTGGACAAGTTTTACTTATTTATTATGAGACGAGATGTTACATTTCCTGCATTGTGAGAGCTAGCCGCTGTAAATGTACTTCACATTCTGTTGATATTAAGTTAAATGATTAAACATTTCGTACTCATAAAAATGCATGTTTTTGTATGTACAGATCAAGTTTTTTGAGATCGTGGAGTTCATAGTGTTCAACTTGAACTTTGTTCCGTGCAAGGAGTTAATCAGTCTCAGTATACTTATCAAGACAAATCAGTAAGATATGATTTTTGTTTTACATAAACGTCCAATGATTAATGATTATGAGTAGTTATTTTGTAGTTTAGCATAAGTTTTTTATAGAATAAGTTGTCATTATCACGATAATTTTAAAGCAATTTTTGGTTAATCATGAACAGGTGTTGTTGTCGTTGAATTTATTATTTATCACTTTATATTTTTATAGCAACAATTTCAATATCATTTTTTGTGGCGATGCATTGGTGTAGACATGATTCCATGTTGGGCATGTTTGAATGTGAGGGCTAGACAACGCCAGCAGCGTGGTGCTTGATGCCGGTGTTTTACCCCGACACCTCTTTTCTAGACTCGTCACGTCTGACAGATTTTACAACCCTTCTGGGTTATGTTTTGACTCCGACAGGTTGGAATTAATTTTGTTGGGGCAACAGGGTTTGATCACTCCCACGCTCATCAGAGAAATTATATTTGAATAGTCCCGCCGTCCTCCAATCGTCATGGAAATCTCAAATTATTGTACTCCAACATCTCAAATTCAACAAATACCATGCTGCTTAGCATCATTTTCCTGAATAGTGCCAGGAGGAAGATGTAGCAGAGCAAGCTCAAGTTTACAACTACGTGTGTGTGTGTACGCTTTAGTGGCATTTTAAAACTTAATGGCTTACTGTATAATTTCAGTGACAAATGCGACTACAAAAGTATGCAACAAATTAATTAAACTGACTTTTCGATTAATTTGTTTCTATACAGCCAACGGTTTGTTTTTGTCGTTGATGCAGAGATCTGAGATGCAGTATATTATGCATGAAGACTCTGCTGAAGATTCTGCAGTGTCATGCAATCTACAAGGACGTATTCCGCGAGGTCGGACTGCTCGAGGTCACGGTCACTTGTCTTCATCGATACGCAGCCTTGCTCAAGGAACCACAGAGTGGACAAGGTCAGTTCTCTTTCTCCTCGCCAGTCTCTGTTGTGTTATGCATATGCCTCGTTGTCCTCGCCAGTCTTTGCTGTGCCATGCTTTTGCTTTTACTGAACTACTAAATTCTTTCTAGTTGGCTAATATAGTAGTAATGTATTGCCTGTATGGAAAGGATCTTGGATCGCTCATTCACGTTCATCTGACCTATTGGGCCAGGGATGAATAGTCGAGCGTTAAAATGAGTAAGTCAAGTAACCGTCGCCAAAAGTACCTTCCAGTTTACTTGATAAAATTACACAGAAACAGTTGTTGTTAGCAGTGCCTGGAGTAATTGATTCAAAATTTTTATTTAATTTATATAATGCAAATTATATTATTATATTTATTATATAGATTTTATTTTTTCATGACGTTATTTAGTTATTCATATTGTTATGCATGTTCCTGCTCTTTACAACGTATATGCTACATGATGCTGCTATATGAATACCGCGTCCAACCTTCAACGAGAGCACTCAGATTGTTTAACAGGTTTTCTTCCTGATTTGCAGGTGATTCTTGTTGTTGAAGACATGTAATCACTTGTATTTGACAAATATCCAAATGTCTGTCTTGCCTAACGTGAAACAGTTGTGTGGAAAAAGTTTAAAATGAATAGTAAATTATGCCATGTGAATCCGGTTGTTGCTGGACGCTGCTATGCTTCCCCTGTGCTTTAAAATCTAAGAAATTTAAGATGAGCAATGCTGTAAGTTATCTCTAGGAAGATCCGATTGAAGGTTGAGCATGCGTGTGACCATATTTAGTAGAAAAAAGCCTTTGTTTGAGGCGACAAACCTCTGATGTCATGAAATGACTAGTGCTTAATGACGATGATGGTCTTGAGTTATTTGTTGCATATTTTGTCTTAATCTTATGATTTTCTTTGTATACATATGATTGGTTGAAATTGTTTGTAGTTTTTAAGGAGTGAAATTGTTTGTTATTAGAATCCGAGTCTATTCCAGAATTAGAACAGACGATGGGATCATTGGCGATGGATGCTTTAGTAGTAATGCTAAACAACAACAACAACAACGCAAGTAAGGATTTCAAATACTTGGTCGCACAGTTATTCAATGTTTGATGTCCTTGTTAACCTCTTGTTTTGTTTATTTGCTTTAATTCACTTCGGGTTATTTATCCTTGCAGCGTGTAAGTTATGCCATTGCAAGCGATGGTGTACACAGATATGCTTTATCGAATAATTCAAAGCAGACTTGTTAAAATAGTATAATGGTAAGTTTCTTGACCTGTGGCTCACAGATGAAAGGTGGTACATGGCAAGAAAGTAGATGGTTCTGCGGCTTTATATGCTTTAAACTAATGTGTAACGTATAGCTCTTCAGATTGATGAATTGTTATACAGCCGTAAGAACCTTGATGATAAGTTCTAAGATCATTAATTCTGTTTCAACTGTCGATGAATGTTATTATAGATTCATTCGCTTCTGATTTAGTATTTAAAACTAGACTTGAAAATCGTCTTTGTAAAATATTGTTTTGTTCGTATGTTTGTTTTGTGTTTATACAAATTAGAATTTCTTATTTGCAATGCTGAAATGTCAAAGTAATGCCCAGTGCACAAGGTCTGCCTCTACACAGATCAGTATTTCTGTCCGCCTTTGTGTGTGTGTTAGATGTGTTTCGTGAGTGCGGCGGTGCACGGTGTGCACACAACATGGTACCACACGCCGTGTGCCGTGCACAAGCTCTGAGCATCGTGCAACAGCTCGTGTTGTGCAACGGTGGAGACGATGACATGGGCACGTTGCTCGGTCTCATGCACACTGCACCGGCGAGCTCAATACAACTCAAGATCCATATCCTAATGGTAAGCCAGTTTGTTTAACATCAAAATTACAGTGCTGATTGTGAACATCGGTGTTTTTAAACTAAAATTTATTGTTACAAAACAAACTTGTAATGTTTTGGTACGTACTTTTTGAATGCAAGTTGGCCATCAGGCCAATCAGCCATCAGGGTCATCATGGTCATCAGGCCAATCAGGGTAATCAGGGTACCTGTGTTTAGTGCAGACATATTTCAAACGCAAATAGTGGACTATAAATGGGTGAGGATGATGATGACGATGAAGGTGATTGAGGGTCTTTCAAAATTGATCAAGTAAATTTATGTTATATTTTAGTTCTGCTGTTAAAGCCGATGATGTTTATTATGATGTTACTGTAATGTTGAGATGATTATGATGTTGATAGTAATGCAGATGATTCGAACTATGATGATAAGGTTGCTGTGTTATTGTTCTATTCTCAGTCTCTCTTGCAAGTCCTCAAGGACAGTCACCGAAGTCGGACGGTGTTCCGGAAGGTCGGTGGCTTCGTGTACGTAATGTCTGTGCTAGTCTCAATGGAAGGATCACTCGTTGACCCTCCAAGGTCGCCGTGGGACCAAGGTACACCCCTGCTCGTCTTTTACTTCACTCTTTCTACTTGTCTTTTATAAGGTCCAGCAAAGGCATCAGATTGATAGAATTTAATAGAAAATAGTGATTTTTATGTACACTAATGCGAGTCCTAACTTTAGGCTCACCTCAGTTTGTTTACTGATTGATGCAAGTTAAATGGCTAATATGTTAGCAATAATTCAGCAAACCTGGGCAAATTGTTAACACTCCATTGCCTGTACGGGAAGGACCTTTGGCCGCCCACCTGTTCTCATCTGGCCTAGTCAGTCGGTGGTGAAAGTCATGCTTAGTAATACGTAAGGCAAAATTACCGTCGCCAGGACCTGTCTTTGGACAGAGCACTATCATCATCATCATCATCAATTCAGCTGAGCCCTAGTTACACTTTATAATGCTTCATGTACTCTGTGGTGGCACTCCTTGATTCCTCTCTTGTAAGTATAATGACTATGATGGGATCCTTTTATGATTTGCACTTCCCTCAAAAGTACTCTCTTGAGTAAATATTGAATTTATCCATTATTCTAAAGAATTTTATTTATTTTATATTTTTATATTTTATTGCTGTAATTGTATGACTGTGATTTCTGAGTAGAATGTCTATTGCTGTTGTTGCTATGTTTTGCTGCAATTATGATTTTGAGAAGATTATTATTGGCTGTTGTTGTTGTTGTAGTCGATCGTAAGGATGTAATAAGTCTAGTCAAGCTGATGTTTAGCGCTGTTACCGTGGCGATGAGGTATGAGCCGGCCAATGCCAGAGTTTTCACTACAGAGGTGAGCATCTTTGTACAGAGCTATTCAAAGGTGTGTAAAATGTTGTAAAGCTATTGTTGGGTTTATAACGTATATACAGGGTGGGATTTGCCGGGGGGGTTGGGGGGGTTCGACCCACCCTGGCGGGTGTCCCGACCCCCCCACCTCG
>JAQFYQ010000834.1:0-15110 GCA_034694885.1 Buchholzia appendiculata | reverse complement strand
CTACCTACCTACCTACCTACCTACCTACCTACCTACCTACCTACCTACCTACCTAGGTCTTCCTATTTCTCCTGCTCTAGCTCTCTATTTCGCATTTAAATTCCTATTAGATAATTTTATGCATCCTGATTCCAGACGTCATGTCGATGATCGGAGTCAGTGATACGACGCATAGATCATTAATGTACGATGGGACATGCAGCGATGTATGAACAGAGAGATAGAGAAGTCAAATAGAATGCATTGCTATCGCCATCTCTGATTTGTCGGATCCGACACGGCGTCAATTCTCAACGACGACGAATGACGGATCGATTAGATAGTACTTCCATGTAATGCGAGGCGTCACGTGATCCAGTAACGTCACGGCGTAGTAAGCTTTTACATCATGGATGTCGCCCGGTGCTATTTAAGTACACTTTACGTGGCTATCTGCACGGCTAATGTTTATTGAGCTTGCTTGAAATCTGTAATTTAGAAGAGATTAATAGCATGCCTAGACTCCAGCACAGCCTGTGAATGAGTGTCGTGGAAAGCAGTGCATTCACTGAAGGTCATCTAATTCAACGAATTGCTATGCTATCATTGCTATGCTAAATCACACTATCCTCCGGTTTAGATATGCGTTGCCAAATTGCTACAACTTGCACACATTGCTTCAATGAAGTTACTTCAAACTTGCGCAAGTTAAACATTATTAACAATGAAGTAACTTCATTGGTTATTTCAACCAATAACGAAACTGTTCAGATGAGTAGGAGAAAGAAAAATAACCCCCTATTAATGTTTAACTTGCGCAAGTTTGAAGTAACTTCATTGAAGCTTGTGCAAATTGTGGCAAGTTGGCAACGCATATCTAAACAGAGCTACAAAATTTAATGCCATTTCTTCCAAAGCTTACCCCCATATGTTTAGTCAGGTATATATTGCTACGGGTAAATTAATGATTTTATAATAGCCAAGTTTTTTTTAAGTGAATTGAAACTATATCTCAAGGTGTTCCATTCTGGTCTGCAAGCTTGCGACGTATAGCCCAACACGACGTTCAGTCCAGTGTACACCGGCGTGCAACGTAGCGATGAGCTAATTTGCAGGTCGCTTCTTGCAACAGTAATATACACTGTAGATGTATATATGCACTGTCAATACTTCAGTCATCGGGCAGTCATCGGGCGGTCATTGGACAGTCATCGGGCGGTCATCGGGCGTACAGTATAATGCAAGACGACTGGGAGAGCAACACGAATCGACTCGCTGTCGTCCAGACTGTTGAGCAGAATTTCATTGGGCGGGGGAAGAAGGGACGCAAATAGTGTGACTAGAAAACGAAACCATAATTGTGACGATTTTTTTCGATCTGTAAAATGGGTTTACGGCTTTTCAATTTTTGAAATTTTTCAATATTTTTCTACAAGCTTTTTCAATGTATTTTAGTCCGGTTCGAAGATGTGGCCATGTTAGTGAAACTGGAAACGCTTTCCATTCAGTGGTGTCCCAACATCATCACACTCTGGCGTTAAAAGATGATGATTTTTGGAGTTAGGGAAGGCAAATGTGAAATGAAACTTCATTTAGGTCGTGGAATAATTTTAGCTCGGGGGTTAATTGTGGAATGGGCTTCGTAATCTATAGCAAAAACATCAAGCAGTATTATAGTGAAATAAATGTTTCATGTTACATGTACTTTTCTTTTAGGATGAGTACAGAGCGTGGGGTTATAGTTGCGCTGGAGTACCGGTGATTCGACATCCTGAACCCGATATCCAGTACTCCAACATAGCGGATCCAACATAGAGTAACCAAACATTGCGTATCCAAATATCGCGTATACTCCGATATACCCCCAACTTCGCGTATACTCCGATATCGCGTACCCCAACATCGCGTATACTCCGATATCGCGTACCCCAACATCGCGTATACTCCGATATCGCTAACTCCAACATCGCGTATACTCCGATATCGCGTACCCCAACATCGCGTATACTCCGATATCGTGTACCCAAACATTGCGCATCAAACATAGAGTAACCAAACATGGCGCACCCCAACATCGCGTACCCCCAACATCGCGTATACTCCGATATCGCGTACCCCAACATCGAGTACCCCAAGTATGATATAACGCACCCTGATATCGCTATGCCCCACTGTATACCTGGCACTCTCCCCCGCGGACGTCCTATGCCCCGACATCTATCCCGCAGCCCTGTCCCCGACATCACTTGTCCCGACATGGAGTATATCTGCAGAATTGAAGACTTGACCCTTTCAACAAAACCAGTTTTATAATTGTACTAAGTTTATTCGATTTATAGAAAATCCGCCGGATCAATAATTCCTCTGTCACTGCTATACATAGCTACCCGTCTTATTACGGATCTGATTCTAATTATTCTAATCAAATGAATTGCAGCTCCTTTAAACTGTATAAATTCCAGGCGCACAAAAAGGATCAATTACACTAACGACTATGAAATTGTGCGGTATACGTTACGACATCGGCGCTCAACATACGGGAAATTTTATAACAGTTCTGAGATAATTTGTCTGACATAATTATACACTGCTGTAATGTATAGTAATATTTGCCTTCAAGACACAAACCAGTAAATAAGAGAGATACCGCGGCAGATTCTGCCTAAGGAAATCTTCATCTTCTTCTTCTTCAAACCTATCAATATCTTATATTCCTCAAGTCGCAATTCGACGTGCAGGATAATTATGTCATTACAGAACAGGGGCAACCGTGGAGATTGACCGGGTACTATGTGTCCTTCCGGGTCGGGGCGGAGGGGGGAATTAACCCGATATCGTCTAGAGTATGTCCTGGGTCAGGGAGTGGAGAGGGAGGGCATTGGCCGGATACAGCGTAGGATATGTCCTGGGGGTTGGGGAGGAGGGAGAGAAGGTTTTGGCCTGGTACAGTGTAGGATGTGTCCTGAGGGTGTCATTATTTGGATGCCCACTCAAGCCCGCAGGCGTATTCTCGGAAATAAGAACAGCCACAAGACGGACGTACAAATAACGCGATGAAGTTTAAAGTTACAACCGTATGTAGTACTCAGCGTAAGTTGAAGAGTAGGAACATACGTAGGTGTAGTTTCTACTGTAGAATAGTAGGCCTACTTGAATCGTGATTTTTGGAACTGAGTGGTTGAGGGGGGGGGTCAAACCTGTATCCTGGTGATCAGTTCAAAAATTTAAGTAGCAGATAAATAATTTAATTAAGTTCTTTTATTAGCTTTGATCGATTTTTAGAAAGATTGTAGATTTGAAGGCATCGTATAGAGGAAATTATGGCATTTCGTGGAATTCGATAAATTTTCATTTCAATTCGAGGAAAATTCCAAGTTTATCAATATAAAACTGCTGGCAATATTAAAAATATTAAAGAGGTTTTTCTCTGATCAATAAAAATTTAGGACTCTGCTCGTCAATGCCTGGTTAAAGCACAAAGGTTCTAAGTGCGTATTTGATAACTAACTACGATCTAACGTGAAATATTGATTTTTAATTGTATAATTAAATTATTAATTTTTTTATTAATTTTTTAAATGGCTAATTTTGACTGATTAATGAAAGAATAACGTTAACAAACATTTCTAGAGATCAAAGTGCACAAATAATAAAATGTTTACAGGAAGGAAATCGATAAATGTTTACACACTATAAATAGCGCTCTGCCAATGGGAAGACTGATTAATTATTCATGTGATGATTTTCCCCTCAATCGAATTTTTAACTAAAACAGATGCTACAACTGGAGCATCGTGGTTGCACAATTGCAATGCTTATTTATTGATAATATCTCTTTCAACGAATCTACGTCGCTGCGGCATTGCAACAAATCAATTACTAGTTCAAAAATGTTCTGCCTGAAGAAAGGCCCTGGTGATGCATGACGCTCGTGACAATGACTCCGATCCACTAGGGAAATGAGACGAGCGAGGTATGCTTCCGTTGCCTTTCCGTGCAGGTAATGGAATGTTGAACAATACAACCAAGGCCACACACACGATTAACTTGTCTTTTTGGAATAATTTTTAAATTCGTATTGGCAAGCTCTAGGCTACACAACCTCGTAGCACTGATTGAGATTCGATCCTGATCGGGTTTGAACCGGGATCCTTGGGTCTGAGACGCAGCCGTTGCCACTACACCAGACGGAAATATTTGTAAGAAATAAATATTGACAATGCTGTAAAATATATACATATTGTACGTTAAAATGTAGATCAGAGCACAATGCAGTCATACACCTTAAGATGGGACTTGAAATGTCTGTACACTAAATGTTTTGATTGTTTATGTTTTTTCGTGTATAAATATTTCTAAGTTCTAACATTTCAATATCTAAATTATATAAATTCGAATTAGATTAGGGTTTCAGTGCGTGAAAATGTCTGATGACAATGCTACGGTATTCATTAATAAATAAACATTTTAAATGCTGCAAACTGTGGTATAGAGGCTGTGTCTCCAACTAGCTAGTGTCATCTGCTGCAGTAGCATGCGGACGCGAGAGTGACGAGTTCCGCTGCGGGAGACAGGCGTCTAATTTACAGAGGAAACAACTAGGCGACTAATTTAATTCTAAATCAGCTAGCAAACAAAGTGTCCATCAACTCGACAAAGTAGTTCTGTAGTAACAGTTCCAGGATTTCTAATCTACAAAACGTCACGGAAAACAAATCTAGGCATTCAGGTGGAAAATAACGAAATAGCAGAGGCAGTAGTGTGCTTTTTGCTTCACATTTAAAAGGCATTGACACTGAACAGCCTATGCAGGAGCGTATGTAGGGAAGGAGGGAGGGGGGTAAGGCTCCAAATTCACCAAACGAATTCGTTCTGAGATTGTTCTGCATTAAATATATTGCTCTGACGTCACCAACCTTCCGATGGCCAAAAATATTCAAAAACCTCCAATATGTAAATCTGGTTACGGTCCTGGTAAATTGTATAAAACTTTATACAGTGTATCCGGAACGCGTGGCCAGATTTATTATTAATAATCCTTTTATCGACACTTATTGTCAATAATCTCATCGTCACGGCCAATATAGACCGAGTACATAAAATTATTAATATACTGTAACTAACCAATGCCATATTACCATTGCTGAAAAGTATTCCCGTTAAAGTAGATCAGTCGTACACTAAGACCTATAAGTAATTGATGGCTTTTACCATTGCAATAGTATTAAACTGTTCGACAGCATTGCACGATTGATTTAACAACGTATACATAAATACGGATATACAACGTACACATAAATACGGATATACAACGTACACATACATACGGATATACAACGTATACATAAATATGGATATGCGGATATACAAGCCTTAAATTTGGTTCCAAAAGTGTGCTAGTATAACAATTATAAACAGAAAGTTAGATTTTGAAGTAAAGATTACGATTTCAATAAACTAATTATTTTCATCTTCATAGTTGTAAAGCAATAACGTTCCGAGACGCGACACGGTCTTTGTTTGAATTAAATAAACAGCTACAGCAGCGTTAATAAATCAACCACAGCGGTGATATTAATTAACAATCGCAATGCAGCTATTATTGCATGCATGTTCACTTGAGATTAGAAGACTACGAGAGGATAGTTAGAGAATAGTTGAACTCTGTACTGCGTGCTATTGATCAATGCCGTTTGCTTTACTGCGACACATATAATCGCACTTTTCCTGTTGCTTTATTAGCCGACATAGGACTGGATGAGTCTACGAGGCAACGATGATGAATGGATTACAGTTCAACGTTCACACTCTTCTCTTTTCCCGTACAACAAGCTCGTTCAATACTCTCGTTCAGGGCCGTATTTAAGATTGGGAGGGGCATAAGTTCAACCCCTCCCAATTATGAAAATTTCAAAAGTTAATATTTTCTCGATGTTCACTCCTAAGCTCTTCACAATTTTACTAGTAACTCTCCCTCGAAATGAACATTTTTATGCCTATTTTTGTTTCCGCATCCCCCACTCACCAGAAATAAATTCTTGGCAACGGACCTGCTTATGTACGAGCTGAAGATGACATCTTACACACAAATCATTCTGCGATCACTCGCCAAACTGATACGAAGTTATACAAAGTGATACAAAGCCAAACTGATACGAAGTTATAATGGCAAGATGATATTCCATCCAGATCGTCTCACTTGAACAGCTTGAACTATAAAAACCGGGTAGTCAACAATTTAGACATAGCTCGTCGCAAATAAACAAAAGACTATACGAAACAATAATTGTTAATTTGCGACGAGTTATGTCTAAATTGTCTACTGAAGACAAATTATTTGTCTCCAGTTTTTGAACAGACAGGACACTTTACACACAGACACTTAAACTATACTTTAATCAATAACAAATTTTGAACTTTGGTGAATCAATCAAGCTTCAGAATGGCATTTTTATTTTTATTTATAAAAACAGCATGCACTACTAATCGACGACATAGCCTGAGTCAGTGCCCCCCGGTTCATGCTAATGGTGGGCGTATCTCAGTGATCACATTGTTTACTTTTTGTAACGTAGAATTCGAGATCTTGCTGTAACTTATAGTAGTTAATGGAGAAAAAGTCGCCATTGCGTTAATAATTGCGCAGGTTTTAGCAGTGGTCAATGAAAACGTCGAGTACTGATGAGGGTTACACGACGGCCAATGAGAATGCTTGGCACATATGAGCAGTCTCATGATATTATGTGCCCAGCATTCTCATTCTCATTTTATTCTCATTGGCCGACCTAATTGGTTGCATATTGGGTATAATAAGAAATTTAAGGACCGTATTGAAGGAGGGGGTTCAAACACCACGAAATTTTTTAAAATTAATTTTTTAAAATGTTTTTGTGAAGATTTTGTTAAATTCTTTAATTTGATGGAAGTCAACCACCCTAAAAATGAAAATTGTGAAAAGAGTCGTCAAAAATATTGACTTTCAAACCCATCCCCCAAATTAAATCCAGGCTTAATTAAATCCCTAAATTAAATCCCTGATAAGAATGTTGGGAATTGGGTATTTGACAGCTTAGCAAAGTTGGCTTAGGCCAAGACGCAGGTCAATAACAAAAATCTGTCATAAATCATAAGAATGAAGGTTAATTAAATGTTTTGGAATCTCAAGGTCGACAGTACTGGCACGCACAGCGCATGCTAAGGAAATGCTTCGTACACAACAAGCATAAAAACGCCTGACACAACTGACTCTAACGAAGTTGCCGAAGGCTAATTACATGCGCTGATGTTTAAATGTCACGGCGACAATTAGCAAAATAAGTAAATAACTCGTACAATCGTTCGTTGTTCAAAAATCGCACGTAGTGAGCGCTTTCTTGCGAGAGATTTTCTTGCATGTAGACACAATTTACCTGTCCATATTTTCTTGCATGTACACACACTTTACCTGTCCATCCTTTCTTGCATGCAGATACACTTTACCTGTCCATTTTTCTAAAGGAATTCGCTGTCTATCATGATGCGCGTGTAATCAAAATTGACACGAGAGTTTGCAAGTCACACACGCCGGAAATGCTTCTCTGCACTCTTATTTCCTGTTCTTACTCCGCTTCTTCTTCTTCCCCTTCTTACACTCACCTGCAGCTCGTTACGCGCTGCAGAATCCGGTAGAATACATTCCAAGAGAGCAAACATAATTAATTCTTCCACAGTATAATGAGGCGAAGTTCGATTTGAAGAATAAAAATCAAAAATGATAAGAAATTTACTTTTGTTTTAGCGAATCTCAGAGTATCGGCAAGACAAACTAAGTTAATTATCATCATAGCGGATCCCCGGATGTGAATCTTTCTCCCTCGTTAGATTCTGATAATCGAATGCCACTAATGATATGCAGTAGCATATCATTAGAAAGAATGTAGCAGAAAAGGAAATGCAGAAATAACGCTCGTTATAAATTTGTGCGCGATGACATTTACCTTCGACGTGAACGGCCGTGAAAATGCGGGGACGCTGGAGCAGTATACCTTAATTATTCTCTCATTACACTTCCTATTTGTAGACAGGGTTAAAGACATCAGAATTATGAAGAATATACGTTCAGATATATCAACAAAAATTGAACCGTCCTAGCTATAACGAAGATTTCGCGCTAAGTCGCCGTAATATAGAGCACAGTAGATGGCGCAAATACAATGACAAACCAGTATATGAAGAAAAACTGGGAAATAAATTATTTCCAAATGTTGTATATTTGAATATTTCTTTAAACTTCTCTTGTTGATCACACGAGGCCCGGATCATACGAGGTCCGGATCACACGAGGCCCGAATCACACGAGGCCCGGTGTAGCACCGGATCACACGAGGCCCGGATCACACGAGGCCCGGATCACACGAGGCCCGGATCACACGAGGCCCGGATCACACGATACATCCACATATCTAAGGGATTTCTTGATGACGACGTAGCACTTCCACATTCTTCCAGGTGGAACAATCGACCGACGAAACGATGCTTCAACGCTCAACGACCGATCCGGGGAATTGGGCCAGAAAGGCAAACTTCATAAACATTTTTATTTTAGGCGAAAAAGCCGGGAGGGACACCTTTCTGTCTGACGTGCTGGGAATGGAGAGTGGCGAGAAGGAATGCAACTCCCAACTTGTTGATATCAAGAACGGAGAGGATGAACTTTAATTTTGTTTGCTCTGACGAGCTATGTTGGGGAGGGCGATTCCAAAGATGAAAGTCGAGGCCACGGTCAGTCCAGCCTCCTCGGGTCCGCCACTGACGTCATCCGTCGCTCAATAAAACTAGTTCTGACTGGTTGTCGTCACTGAGCTCGCACGGCTGACTATAACATTCAGCAACTGCCTGATTCCACAGTCTCACGCTGAGCTTCCATGGAATTATATCATTTATCAGAACGTGTCAGAAAGACTGCGCAACCGCATTGTTTTCAAAATTTACTTTTTATCTGTACTATTTTCCAGAGAATCCCAGGGTTGGAAAAACCTTTTTAGCCGAAAATGTATTCAAACTAACGGCTAGAGATCTAGCAGCAAATATAGCCGTCGTCGACACCGATCAGAAGCCTGCTTGCGTATGCAAATAACATCGAGCTGCCGCCGCAGCCGGACTAACGCTCTAGGTTGTGCAAAGCAAATATCATGGATCCAGTTACTGTTGCAGTCGACGTTCTGCAGAGAAACTAATAAGTGGCGATCACGGAAGTCTGAGCTTTGCGTGCTCGGTCAATTATTTCCGAAATTATTACCGATTCACGTCACCGGATAGGAAAAAAACTCATCGAAGCGACCACCGGGGAAATATGAGGCTTATTCTGGATTAAGTCGTTTAGCAAGAAATCCTGATTGACATCGATAGTGCTAAAGCGATTAATACAATCTACACACAGTGGATAGCACTACAAACTTTGATACAAATGCTAAGCACAGGTTCGTAAAGCAGGCCAACAGGCATATGATAGATTGACAAAAATTTCTGTTCCATACGATGTCCACATAAGGCAAATAATGATTTTTTTTAAACTGATGGTGATTTTTTAGAGAATTATTTGGAATTTTCATTATCGTTATGTCATTGTCATACATATAATCCAACAGGTAGCCATCTGGACAAACATGGACACGGTCATACAGACAAACATGAA
Source organism: Buchholzia appendiculata (assembly GCA_034694885.1). Classification (NCBI taxonomy): domain Eukaryota; kingdom Metazoa; phylum Annelida; class Clitellata; order Enchytraeida; family Enchytraeidae; genus Buchholzia; species Buchholzia appendiculata. Next base: position 5,458 of record JAQFYQ010000834.1, on the reverse strand, counting down.
AACAGTCATTCGATTAAAGATAGAGACACCTATGCAAACAAACATTGGGACTGACATACAGACAGACAGGGCGTCAGCTACTCAAGTAGTCCCTCGTATAATCCTTCAACCGGACAAGCTGTATATCGGTCTCGGAGACAGATATACAGAGTTATAGGCAAACATACAGACAAACATCCAAATAAGACATAGGAGCAGTCAAAGAGGCAGTCATACAGACAGATATATAAGCAGACAATAAGTTAAACAGCATGACAAAGGCAGTCACATAGACGTTTGCTTAAACAACCAAACAGACAGACAGACAGATAGATAGACAGTCACACGAGCAGGCTGGCACACAGACAGTCTTGAAGGCGGTTAAAACCGTCTCGACTGATGCCTCAATGTTTTGCTATATCTCTGCGAAGTGATACATTCACTAGGTCCAGGGAGTACTGATGGACTGAGGAAAACCAAGTAAACACGGAAACGCTCTCAAGTAACGTCTCGTGTTTGTGACGGCTAGGAAGAGAATACGTAACGCGTCTGCGGAATAAATTACGCTTATTAACGCTACTGATGAAAATAGATGTCAGACCCACGCGAACAGAAGAAAAGTGCAAAATGTCAAAACCAGGGCTGTAGCCAGGATTTTACTGAGGAGGGGGCTAGAAGTTAAAAAAAATTGACGACCTTATTTTTCAAAATTGTCATTCCAGGGGGTTTCACATCCGAAATTTTTTTAATAATCTGTTTTTCTAAAAAAAATTCACAAACATCAGAAAATTTTCAGAAACAAATTCGGGAGGGGGTGAACCTGACCCACCCCCCTGAAATACGGCTCAGGTCAAAACTTGTTTCGTGAACGAGTCCAAAACGACAGGTTGCTTGCATTTCTAACTATTCTTGATTCTTAACTTTCGTCTGACGTCAAAAACACTATAACAATTCGTCTTGGAAACCAATCAGATATTTTTAATTAGCGCTCAGCTAGCGTTTGAATGGTTGGAGTACCTCGAATAAAATCGTCAATGTAAGTAAGCATTGAGGGTTGTAGAAAATGAAATCAAAGTATGAAATTAAGCCAGTCCAACAAAAGACAACTTAAATTCAGCGCTTGTCTTGGTATTAAATGTATGGTTCGCAATCACAAGCCATTTTAATTACTTGAATAAGGCCATCGCTTTAACTAAGTACATATAGTTTAAATGAGAACTCAATTTTTATATTAGCTCTCCTGCTTCTGCACAATCTCATATCCCTTTCATTGTCGAGAAGATCATTTGGAAGATATATGACAGAAAAGACAAGCTGAGAAACAACCTGATATTCACCAAGATGCCATTTGTAACTTTAAATTAATAGAGCGAAGATATTAGATTTTAGGTTTAATAATTTTTTCGACAACAACGAATCTTTTTCTCTACTGCTTCAGCTACACTCACGAATGATTTTATATGGAGCAGCATCATTAACCTTCACTGAAAAATTTGGAATATCGTGACGCTTAATTCTGAACCTAAGAAGTAAGGAGACCGTCACACCACTTCCAAAAAAGTGAGGAGAAGTACCTTCCTCTGCTTATGCACGATCTTAAATTAAAAAATTCTGACATTTAGAATTGTTGAAGTATCTAAGGTGAATTTTTGACATTAAATTCAACTTGTCGATTTGTTTCATCACACGTTTTATCTCGAGTCATTAGCTGGATATTCATTCAAGCTTTCTGATACGTAGGGCTAACGTACCTCAGGCTATATAAGCAACGTAACGTAACTGACTGTAGTAACAATAGATGTGTCCACTATTCACGACGATAAACTTAATCTACATTATAAGCATCACTTATCGAACATCAACCTTCTCGTGATTCTAATATAAAACAGAAATAGAAAAAATGGGCCAAAGTACAATGTTGGGCTTGAGATGAACATGCGCAGGTGTAGGTTGAAAGAAGCGTTCAATGCGATACCTGCTGCTCTCACTGTAGGCAGGTATGAGGAAGATAAAAAGCTTTATGGTCTCAGTCTCAGAGGTGAGCTTCATAGAGAGAGCGTGAACAAGAAGACGCAAAACAGGGAAAATTATTCACATAGATTTATCTCACAGCCGTTTTTAAGGGGGTTCGGGTTCAACCCCTCCCCAACCGGAAAAAAATCTTCAAACTTAGGATGTTTTGTAAATGAATTTTTAAAAAAGGTGGTCAACAAATTGTGAGATTAAACCCCCTCCACCCGCAATGTACATTTTGAAAAAGGTCGTCACAAATTTTCACCTCCCCCAAATGAAATCCTGGCTACGGCCCTGATTAAAAATCATGTATCGCGGTACATGATTAGAAATCATGTACCGTGACAAATTCATGGAGTGGGGGACTAAATGGGCCGCGTACTTTTGTTTTAACCTACATATACTCTTTTGATTTTGCGAGTTTAACAGCTAGCTTGCACTTATAATCCCCTTGCGCAGAGAAAATATGTACAATTAAAAAAAAATCATAATATCATTCACATGCAAGAAAAATAGCGCAGCAGTCTTTAGATTCAAATGAAATAGAATAGTATATTCAACTGTCTTTATCTAAAGTAAAATTTGAGGCTAATTTAAACAATTGCGATCGTTTTGAAACAGAGAGCATTTATAAAGCGCCATGTTGGTATGCCATCTGCTGTTCATGATACTCGGCTAATCTACAAGTGTATGAATGTTTCTGGAATGATGATAGTGAAACCATATAAAAATAGCTCACCCTGTGGTCCACATTTTGTCATCTTTCACTTGTGCAAATCGTGTCGTTCACTCAAGTTAATGTGCATATAAGCCTTAGTTAAACCTAACCACAACCAGAACCTCAGGCAGGACCTAACAGCACTAAGAAGTTAAGAACACAAGAAGGAAATATTTCGATCTTTCTCAAATAATGCACAATCGTCGTTTTTTATTATATTGCGGCTTGGATCTAATTTGTCTGCCCCAGTGCAACACCGGAACACATTATTTTACTAGGCCTATAAATGCCGCAGTGCGTTCGAATATTATTTCGGTATCATCATTACGTAGACATCGTATTTGTGATTTCGGGGGACATGTCATTTCTTGTTGCCATTTATTTACACCGGCAATGACCTGCTTCTATATGGAAAGCCACTGCTTTTTACGAGGAAGCAAGCAGTTCCAATATAACCGTCGTCCATTTTAAATCATTATTAGTTCATCCGCTTGCTGCATGCACGTTTAACACAGGGAGAGAATAGGTTGCATTAGTCGATAACGATGATGCCATAATCGACGACGACGACGACGATTAACCAGCACAAAATAACATTCAGGTAAATGCATTAGATCTAAAACGTGCAATGTCTTCCTAGAACTTAATGCAAGATCAGTGCATTACACTTCAAAGTCATATTTATTGCAATAAATTAAATCATAGATTAGAATAATTTATGTAATTTAATGTATGTAATTAACGTATGTAATTAATTAAATAGATTAAAATATTTGAATCAGTTTACTAATTGTGAGATAAGGATGTAGAAATCAGTCGAAGCATTGGAAAGAAAATATTACTTTTAACGGGTTCAGTAGAATTCTTATTGTGCAAGAAAAGCAAATGCGCGACAAAATGTCAGCATTTTGCATGCAATGTTCGCCTATTGTAGGGTGATATCCGACAAATATTAAATAATATTATATTCTTTATTTGGCGGAAAAAATAAATACAACTATCAAAAAACTATATCAAAGAGTTAAAAACTCAACAATGAATGTCCGTCATGATTCAATGTGTTCGCAAACAGTCTCGGCTGATGAGCTCGACATCTTTCTTGCTTCCAAACACTAGGATCACTGTCGAGAGACTCGTCACAGATCCCTTGTATCTACACCCCAGGGTCTGATGACGTAAGAAACTTGTTTCTTGAAGTTCACAGAAACTTGTCAGTAAGCAAAAGAGAGGAAGTGAGAGAGATAGAGAGTAAGATAGAGAGAGAAAGAGAGAGAGAGGAGTGAGAGAGAGTGAGAAATAGAGAAAGAAAAAAGAAAGAAAAAAGAAAGAAAGAGAAAAGGCAGAGAAAGAGAGAGAGAGAGAGTGAGAGAGAGAGAAAAAAAAAGAAAAAGACCGAGAGAATTCAAAACGACAGAGAGAGAGAGACAGAGAGAAGAGAAAGAGAGGCACACAGAGAGAAATACAGAGAGAATACAGAGAAGAGAAAGACAGAAATATATAGAGAAAGACAGAGCGAGGGATCTATTTTGATAGATTAAACGAGATAGAAAGAGACAGAGAGGAAGTACTGATGTCTACTGTGTTGACTCAATTGCTGACGGTGAAGAGCACTAGAAATTAACCAACACTCTCACTTTTAGACAATTTGAGGCTTAGATTGAGTGGGGCAGGTCCAATGTAAACCATTATCCCCTTTCATTCACGTCACCCAATTTCAAGAATTTAGAGTCCTGAAGTAATTCCAATTCCAATAAGTAGTTCAAACCTCACTATTCTATTTTGTGCTAACGCTGTATCAGTTTTATTGTAATTGGCTTGTAAAAATGGTTATGACTTTGTAATTGAGTGGCCATTTTGTACCTGGTGACGCAATAATTTCGCAGCCTTGAAACGCACCGAATTAAAAGCGTCATTTCTCGACATCCGAGAATTATAAAAGTGACTACTTTTAAACTCGCTTCCGGTTTTTAGAGACAACCACAAAGACAGAAATGAAAATAAAAGCGTATACCAGAGGATTTGGATAAAGCAGTTTAGCATATTACCGTGAATTTGCGAAAGTCTTCAGCATAGAAATATCTACAACGTTAGTAAAACTTGGCGACATATTGGCAACAACAGTAATAGTACCAGTAGCTATTGCAGTAAAACAGCAGCAACAGCAGCAGTAACAGCAGCAGCAACAGCATAAGCAATAGCAACAGCAATAGTAATAGCATCAACACACAATGTCAGCGATAAGAAAAAAGTAGCAGCTGCAGTAGCACGAGCAGCTGCAGTAGCACGAGCAGCTGCAGTTGCACGAGCAGCTGCAGTAACACGCGTAGCTGCAGTAGCACGAGCAGCTGCGGTAGCAACTGTAAATTGTCAGCGATAAAATTATTAGCGGTGCAAATAGGACGTGATAAATCTGGGCTCAGATGTTGCGATTTTACCTGGAAAACATTAAAGTGCTAATATTATTCCTTGTGTAATAATTGGCAAACGAGACAGCCAGATTTCCTGTTTCGCAGAGACACAAAGTAAACTTGATTTTCGCGCGTCTGAAATAATCGTCCTCGACATTTAACCCAAACAGTAACTGTACAGTACCGTATTTATAATATAATATTCAAATTAGTATAATTCTTCAAATTGCAATATACATATACGAATAAGCAAATATAACATTTGAAATAAAATAACACATTATTTAATATGAGCTCATTGGTCAAAAAACGGCAGACTGATCATTTCGCCAGGACTGTA
>JAQFYQ010000833.1:0-15121 GCA_034694885.1 Buchholzia appendiculata | reverse complement strand
CACAACTGTTTATAAACAGTTTCACGGCTTCGCTATTTCTTTGTTATGTTGTCATTTCTTCGTTATATGTTTTGTTGTTTCAGTTTTTCTATGCAAAAGCAGACTTTAATAGTGTGGGTTGTTATCAATATTTTGTGATTGTAATTGTCAATTTAAGTGAAAGTGTACAGGCGAGCAGGTCCATATTGGGTTTTTGTTTTTGTATCGTCTCTGGTTAGCAATGATTTGATTTTCTTGTATTTTTGCATCCTACACTATTTCATTTTAAAAAGCTACATTTCCTTGTAGTGGTCTATTGTCTTGAAAATAAATATTACCTTCTTATTTTATGTATTTATTCATAGCAGTAAATCGTTATAAGCAGCTTCACATCTTTATCAACAGTTTCGCATTGTTATTAGTAGCATAATGTAGGTGTTAACAGTTTCACTTCCATGTTAACAGTTTCACGCTCTTATTAACAACTTAAGGCTGTCACTAGTAGCTTCACATATTTGTTATCTGTGTTTAATCTTTTAACAGTCGCACACCTTTATTAAAAGATTTACGTCTTTATTGATTGACGAAAAATTACTATCTAACCACTTAGCTTAATTATGAGACGAGTTTGACAAAAATAAGCGAATGACATGATCATAAAATGGTGTTTGCTGTTTACCCTACTAAGATCTTCATCGAAGCCGCCGCGTGACGTACGTCCTGACAAGTGGTAGGTGGGGGAGCGTTGGATGTTACTCAAGGAAGGCTTGGTAGTCAGCATCCCACTCATCATAGGCATGGCATACTTGTTTGGACCTCAAACACATACATCAGTCGAAATAATAAACAAAGAAGTATCATTTTATACAAATCAACTAAATGTAACACATACCCTGACTTTTTGCTCTTAGCCTGAAACTATAATCCTTCAAATAGGTATTAACTTTTTCCTTAAACCGACCATTTTACTTTAGCATAACACCATAATCCTCATCATCGCCCCACACCCCAATAAATAATTTATACACGATCATTGCTAATTAAATATTGACAAAACGCATATCGTGCAGTAGTATGATAATCCTGCTCAGTACGGGAGGAACCGCAGGTTCAGACAATTGATTTATGTGCTTGGCTGATATGCCAATAATGTGCGACTACCATCTGAGGGATTATGACCTAACATCCTAATGTCTCAGAATTATAATATCCCATATTTTCCTTCCAACACAACAAACAGAAGTACAGCGCATACCTGGAGTTTGTTCTATTTCCTTCTCTCTGTGTCCGGTGCCAAAAGTGTACGCTGGCGCCCTCTTCTTTCCCGCCACTATCTCCAACTTGACACTCCCGTAGTCCCCCGGGCCAGGTTGCTTCCCACTCCGAACCTCCCTACTCCGGCCGCTTATCGAGTAGGCAGGGGCCGTGGCCCTGCCATTACGGTACATGTTTGCTTCGATGTATTTCGGCCCCGGCCCATCTAGGTCCCCCGAGGAGCGACTCCGACAGAGGCCGAAAGAGTAAGCGGGAGCCCGGTAGTGCCCACTGCGTGGGTCGTGTGGGCCACTGTTGCCCGTCAGTGTGGGTAGAACGTAGACCGGGCCGGGGCCACTGTAAGTGGCCGCAACTGGCTTCCTCGGAACGTTGTAGTGAAAGCCGTTCTCCTTTTGCTCCATAGTGACAGAACTTATAAATTACCGTTTAGAAAAACTGCAATAATAATAAATAAACAAACATTTTTTTAAAATTAATCTTAAGGCTGGCATACGAAGACTCACATGGGAGGGGGGTAGTCGAACCCCCTGTCGAATAACCTGTGTTGAAACTATGGATAATTATTATTGCTCTATTTTAACGCCTTCCTTCTTCACTGCTTATCTTTGATCATCCCGGTTAAAGTCTGTAACAAATCCGAATAAATTAGAAAACCGAAAGGATGATTAAATCCGAATCATCGGTTTTAATCATCACTCTTTAACGAATCCACTTTTATATGAATATACGGTAGTATTGTCTAAATTTGATAGGCGTGCACTAGGCCTACTTTGTACGACTCATTCGCAATTTCAAATATGAATATTATCTGAACTGTTTTACGCTAATCACTCTATGCAAAGATACGTAGCTAGTTTACTGCTACGTAAAATTCGGAGTTTACTGCTACATTATACAGTGGGGCGTACGTTTATGAAGACGTTCATACGAATAACATTAGAATCAACTCTTAGCCACCTCTCTCCACACTCAGTACAATAAGCGTATAATTTATTTATTATGTTACGATACGTCTTAATTGAACTAACCACGTGTACTTCTTCTACTTGACTTTTGAACGGCATCCGCTATACTAACTATTCCGTGGTGTTTATAGTCTAATTATAGTTGAGCTATATATTATTGCAGGTAATTGCCAGCGTATACATTATATTACAGTGCGTGCTATTAGTATGATTTGCATTTGGTCACTCTGTGGCTATAAGGATAATAAATAATGCAGGATTCGAGAATAATCGATGCAAAGTATTTGATGTATCGGTATGCGTGCAAATAAGTTTTTATCATGTTATGATGATATATAGCCTGATTGTACTATAATAATCGAGTTCTCACTATTATGGAAATAATCCCCGAACTACTGGGGGCTCATAACGATGCATAGAAATAATCTTACTGAACAGTTATTGTTGTGGATAAGATATATAAAGAGACCGTTACAACAATTAAGCCCCCTTCCAAGCACGAGTAAAACGTTATGCCGTACCAGGAATCGAACCAGGGTCTCCTGCATGACAGGCAAGCGCGTTACCACTACGCTATACCAGCTATCCGCTTTACTCGTTCTTGGAAGTCATACTTATCGTAAACGTATTCATATTAGCACCAATGCGGTGCAATAACTGCGCGCCTCCAGTGAGCCGCACTTTGAACTCCTTAGTTCATAAGCGTCTCGCAGCGTACCACCACATCACTCCGCCCTTACAGGATTCTCTCCGGAATCTTACGTCATCGCCGCATAGGCTTCTACTCATCACGCAGCTACTACTCCGCCACGTAGGCTAAACACGCCACACAGGCCACTCACGCCATACAGGCCACATACGCCACAGGCCAGGGAGTAACTAGTCACACAGCAGAACATCGGTACCGTAAAGTGGGGCTGCATTGAACTTTTTTTCTTTATCTATGTATTACAGGAATGTGCTTCAATATGTAGATCATCCATGTTGTTCTATATAGGGGCTGTACCAATAGGTTTCTGAAGGAGAGGTTACTTTTCCCTTAAAAAAATTGATGAAATTTTTATGAAAAAATTGGTGTGTTCGATGTTACCCATACTACGGGGCTACTTTGAACGATCTCTAAATCCGATGTAGTTTCAAAGTTTAACCCCAATCGAACTCTGATCATCAATAATGAATTCAATGGACATTTACACTTTGTCCGAACAGTACCATATGGTACCGGTATACATAACCTAAAAAACTGTCAAAATGCTAACATTTTCACAACACAAATTAGTCAAAACTTAAAATATAATGCACACTGTCATCAAATTTTGAAATTATTATCAACTCTAATTATGGATAACGAACTCACAAGACATTTACACTTTGTCCATATATGTATACCATTCTACCGTACCATACTGGAATACATAGCTTTGACCAGTTCAAAGTTGCCCCTACTTTTGGTCAAAATACATCTGCGGTCAGAAAACCCGAGTTGTCGAATTTATTTCTGGCCAGAATTGCTCAAAAATCAGTTATTTACTATGACAGATATATTTATTAAAATTCCTGACAAAATTGAAAGAAATTCCATAAAAAATTTATGAAGAAATAATAGAAAGTTTGCACAGGTAATTTTTTAGTAAAAAAATTGAAAACGCCCAATATTTTTTACAAATTGATCTCCAATTTATTTTCTTCTTCTTCTTTTTCTTTAAAACATGTGCATAGGCACCTATGCTGGAAAATTTATTTCAGTCATTAGAAACGAATCAGAACCCCACAGCAACCTTGAAAAAGTTGTCAGACTTTTTTTGTTCAATGTTGCCCCGCAGTTCAAAGTAGCCCCACTTTACAGTACCAGAGAGATTTTCAATCGAAAATAAACCTGCTATCTGCTGTCAAGTTTTGAATTGGTTATTAAATAATTGGATAAAGGCATTATTCTATTACAGCTGACAATAAAACCACAACAGACTGTTAGTGCGCCACTTACACAATAGCACTTATCTGAGCAGACTCAAAACTTTGTTTCCAAGCAAACTGACAATCCACTCATTATATAAGTCAGCTAGAAGAAGGATAGAAATCAGTTAGAAAATAATGTTGTTAAGTTGCTCCAAGAATTGTGTCAAACCTAACATTAGACTCCAAATCTAGAGTAGATTCTCTTGAACTAGAATCTACACGAACATTTGTTGCGAAATGCTAGGATCAGAACTTTGGAGTTGTGGCTATGATAAGCCCACTGTTATTAATCAGTAATAATGATTTGTAATATAATAATTATTATTTTTGGTGTGTGAATAGTAACCGGTACAACGTGGTAGCCTACTCCTTCTAGCCGTGATCGTGTGGTGCCTGATACCATGGTACGAATAACAATAACGAAATAAGTTCAGACGTCCAGAGGAATTTACAACAAGATTACATGGCGCACGCAGCGAGCACACACACACGCACACGCACACACACACACACACACACACACGCACGAGTGTTTCGCTCTGTGCTGCGAAATACGAATATTTGCGTTATTTCACGGCTATTAAAATGTCATTAGCTTCTACTCGTGTGCTTTAGTCTCGTGACTCGCAATGTGTGTATATATCTGTATGTGTGTGTATGTGTGCGTGTATTTGTCTGTCTGCGTGGATGACGTCCAGACGTCTGGACCTGGGAAAGTTGCTAACCTTGCTGCCCGCCACTGGTCTTGACCACTTTGTAGCTTGCATACACTGAAACCGGATGCAAGCCTTGATCAGTGTCTAGAACGCCACGATCAGTGTTTGGGAATGCCGCGTCGCGGCGGCGATTAGAAATTAGTAACGTCGGTTCTAATTAGATCCCGCGAGCACGGAGGTAATGGGGTGCGAGAACTGCTACAGGTTCAACACTCGGGGAAATGAAATTAATGTATTAGGCCAGAGTGCTTTCTCTCAAGTCAAAGCATATCTATGGCAAATATGTGCTGCATTCACGCAGGAGGAAAGATTATAATAATCGCGCGGAGAAATGTCATTAGTTCAAGCAATAATACTTTGACTTTAATACACCAAAAACTTGGCAGTACACATAAATAAATAAGAAAAATATATAAAAACACAATACATCCGAAATATACAGCTAATACAATGACGTTAAACATTACATGAGCTAAGTAGTACAATTCAATGTTAACAGTCTATAAAATGATTCCATATCTTGTACATTTTGACCGATTACATGAGTCCGTAGGAGTAATGCCATAGGATAAGACCATTGGGGCAATTTCGTTAAAATCAAAAAGTGGATTTAAAATGTCTTAAATTGTCTTAGACAAGTTGCTGACAACAAACGGTGACAAGAAATATGTTTATTCAATCTTATTCAACTTTGTGTTCATGGTCAATGATAAATTCATTTTAATTACACGTATACCATGGATACCAGTGTTCTATGTTGTGTGGCTTTCAAACACACTGACATTATTAAACATTTTTGGCTAATCGGATTGTTTTCTGTACATTGAGCACAGAAAATAGACAACCGTTTCATAATATATTCTTTTATACTATGCATTTATACTTACATAGCATAAAATTCAAAATTGCATGATACAAAGTTGGGTTTGAATTCATTCTATAGTTTGACGCAAGTTGCAACACTTTAGCCTAGATTCAATGACGTCACACGGCTGTTCCCGCTGAGCGCCGGAAGTCGTGTCAGCTGTTGTTGCCCACGACAGACCGACGACTCGTCTGCACTGACACATTTCCTATCGACGCCATTTTGCTTTTAACCCCTTAATCCAACTCAGCACGTCTCTGGACTACAGTACACTCTAGCAACAGTTGCAGGAAATTACAGGTTCCCTTCCGATCACAATTTATATGAATATTGTTCCAGAAATGTGTCGCCACAAAGCTAGCTTCGATTCGGCTGCCTGAACTGTATCTATATTTATTGCTTAAGAAGTTTGTACTAGATTATTACACTATAGTTGATACTATACTGAATACATTATTTTTTATATGTAATGTTTATCTAATTAAATTGTTTTCTAGATTAATGCATCTTTGTGTTAGTTGTAGAATCTTTTTATGCCGTTAGTGGCAAAGACGAGCAGTATTAAATGCAATAGAGCAGTTATTAAACCTATGTTTCATTCACATTGCCAGTTGCAACGATTTACATTGTTCAAACAATTCAATATTTCTCATTGAAACTAAGACTCTGCCAGGGATATTTTTTATTGGACAGCAATATAAAAAACACAGGATGAACTAAACGAACGAATAAGAACCATAGCGTGGTTACACCAACGGCTAAGTGCAAAACATTTCAATGATACATGATATGCTTAACATCCCTTAAGCATTCTGACCGCAAAGGCTTTGGCTCGGCTTATCCACCTAAAGCATTATGACTGCAACTACGTTGGCTTATCAATCTAAAGCCTTGTGACCGTAACGACTTTGGCTTAGAACTAGAGCACAGTTCAGAGGAACTTAGAAGCAAAAGGGAAGCAGTATACAGGAAACATCAAAGGGTCAAGACGTGATAAGAATGTACTGGAACAAGGTGAAGACATTGTCCCACATACAGCCCAAGGCTATCTAGCCACGTCCATGAAAAGCTATCTACATTTAATTGAATTTACGACTTGTGACATCGACCCAAGACAGAATTTTGTAGATACAAGAAAGATCACCAAAGACAGGATCATGGGACAGTTCATTCAAATAGAATCATACTGCAGTTTCTAGTCCAGTTAAATTTTCAAGGTTTTACACAGTATTTATGTAATAAAAGGTGTAATATTATAATTGGGCTATAACAATACTGATTGCACATCTAGATGACCTGGCTGCTTTAAAATCGCCGATAAATTTCATGCACCCTTATATTCATAGATAATAATGGATGGATGTAGATCTGTTACAATATTATGTGTACCTCGACGTTAATACTAACGTTTATCAGTTGCACATAAGCAACTCCATCGAGTTAAAGTTTCTTCATAAACTCTAATTATAAATATACTACACACTAATAGTATAAAGTTTTACCGAACTGTTCGAGTCATTTATTCCTGATAATCTAGAATTTCAGTTAAATTAATAATTAAAACATAAAGAAATAAAAACAAGATTGACATTGCACCGACAGGCGGCAAAATATTAATTATCGACACAAATCAGGTTCTTTGGCAACAGTCTTTCGAAATAGTTCATAAAATACACACAGCTTATAACTTGAGGTCATTCTCGTTAAAATAAACCACACACATAGCAAGCATCATAATAACTGTTCACATGCAATTATATAAATACACCAACAGATTGCCAACTTTTGAGTACACAACGGGCCTAATTGTAAACACTAATTTGAACAAGAAATGCAAAATTTTCTACTATGACAGAAGATATCAAAGTGGTCACGATGCCATTATTGCATCACTTGAAATTATAATGCTGGTGTTCGTCAGTACAACGTTCGAGTAAGAAATTATTTTTTGCAAAATTATTTTTCGTTGGAAGAAGAGATTCAGTTGCTGAATATCAACAAAAAGTTTAAAATTAGTCTAATAATTGATAATACACAATCGTTTTATAAAAATGTCAGTGAAGTAAACCACACAGAGTTCCTCAGAACCGATAGCCTTCAGTGATTGTGCATAAATGACGTCGTATGACGCAATCAATGACGTCATGTGAAGTCATTACCAGGCTCATAGATGTTGCACTAAAGTGACGCCCCCAGGACACATCATAAATACAGCATTTACACTTATAGCAGATAGAAAGGATTTTCACATTGAAAATATCTATTTCCATTACAAAGTCACAATCTCGCTTTATATATTTGCTGAAAAGATCTTTCAATACAAAAAAGTTGTCAGATTATTTTAATTTTCAAATGATTCCACTTCAGAAATGTATATTATGATCCCCAACGATTACTCCAATATTCCACCATCTTCTAGACAAGCCGAACTGTGTCAGATAGCCAGGCGACAAGAAGGGTAATGAGCTGTAAAACTTTGCATCAGTAAAATCCAAAATGTCCTGATCATATGCACTGTAGAGGTTAAGCACCGTAAGCAAGTTCCTTGTCCATATAATTGATTCCTAATTCTAGAGCACAATAATCTTGCAAAGTCTAACCCACTTTAGTGAGCCACAGTGCTAATTGTTAATGCTGCCAAACTGAACGATAAATATTGATGAACATTTTATTCAGAATTTAAATTGATTTAGGAAATATGAAAATGGTCTCTTAAAATTTCATGCCAAATGGTACTGCTTAGTAAAACGAACGTCAATGGGGTTTATAATACTCTGTTTCTTTTTGCAACAAAAAGGGATGCTTTGCATAAATCTGCTAAAGATAGATAATAAATAGAAGACTACTAATTCACCACTGCAGTGTTGTGTATTAGCAAAACCGTTCTTGTAAAAATGCATCATCAAATATGTTTATTATTAACATCATCGATATGAAAATATTTGAAAGAGAAAACATGAAGTTATAATAATAAAATAGATTGAACAGCAAAAATTCAGTTAAAATTACTATTCAACTTGCTACTGTTACATTCATTAAAAGACTAGCAAAGTCGCAAAATGAAAGTCACAAGTGGCACCCTTACTCAATAAATACAAAAAGGCAATTACTCTTTATTAAAATAAATTATTTTAATACAGTAATACTACAATATATAACCTCTATAAATATAATCATTAACTTCTTGAGCACCAGTGGATTTGCATAAATCATAAAACTTACAGACAATATAATAAAACTCAATTATGCTAAAATATTCTAGATCAAATAATATGAACTACAGATAAAATCACACAAGTAAACCGTCACAATTACTTCATCAGCATTTACATTAAAATCTGTACACAATACTGAATAAAATATAAATAAAACATTATCCTAACTTGCAGAACAACTATATAATGCAACTAAAATATAGATAGTGAGATGTATTGGATAGATTAGTCTCGGTAGATTAGTTTGATCAGAAATATAGAATCTGAAATACTATGACGTGTTTGCATGATAAAAGAATATTTCATTAAATTTTCACTTCATTCAATTTCTAATCTCCAACTCCGAGTTAACTATCACGCAAATTCAATCAAAACAAAACTAATCAGTTACCAAGTATTTTACTATTTTTAGATCCCCTAAGTATTTTACACTTGCAAAAACATTATAGATGAAATTTACATTCTGATCAAATTTCATCTTCATTTCAAATTCAGGATTCTTCTCTTTTAGAGTAATAATTTATTCGCGATCATTTATTTATACAAACAACATTAACTTAAATCTTCTTCAGCAAAGCAAAACATAAAACAATACATGCACACAATACATAATACAACAATATGAGATACCCTGAAAATATATTCCATTAACTGCACTTTGATATCGTCTAATTGCACTCTCAATCAACACACACACAACTGATACAACAATCTTGTACAATATAGTTTACGAAAAACAGAGAATTATAATACAGAACTCACAAATATTTCATATAAAACATTAAAAATACAACATACATTTACGACATTGCATATTAACCTTAAATAACAATGAAATGGGCTCAGCAAATGCCATTTTAAAAGCTGCACAGACACAATTAAATATAATATATATTCACATGAGCATTTCATGAGCATTAACTGTTTAATAGTCATCCACAGTCACTGAAAAAAACACCAGTGTTATGGACGATTGCCACGATATGTAGTCTGTGAGCATCCAACGGTAAATAAATAATAGTCTCGACTAAACAAGATACACACACACAGAGGTTGAAACAGCAATCATCATGCACACAATGACTAAATTATATGACAAACGTAAAGTAAGTATTTTGCAAAAGTCAACTTTCTGTAAATCTTCGTTGCACAAAACGAAATTACACAAACCTCTAGAAATTGTCAACGAGCATGGATTGAAAATGAAGCGGAAAATATCCGAAACCCGTTGTCGGAGTGGACAGAGCAGAAGCATGGCTCGGTTGATGATAATACGAATCATTCATCGACAGAAGTTGATTCGGATAGATAGACGACGCACGGTTCGGCATGCATGTATAACGAGCGGGATATACCGCAGAATGCCCCACGGCGACCCGCGACGATACAGGATTGACCGCAGTGCTGCTCAACGTCGACGACAGACATTGGAAGAAAGGCGAGAGAGTCAGCTGATGTCCAGATTTAGTCGCACTGTCGAGTTGAAGTCCATGAAGGGTTTGTGTGCACGTGTCCAGAGAGCCTGAAGGACGAGTCGCTGCAGCTGTTGTACCTGTCACGTCCGAATCATGCTGGGTCACGTGACATGCAGTTGGCGACTGCGAATTCTCGGAGCATGAATCCAGAGCAACGTCGTCAGGGTTGAATTGGTAGAACTTGACAGATGCCGAAGAAGTTGTTGAACTTGAAGATGTGTGTGACAAGCTGCCTGAATGACTTGAAGTCTTTGAGCAAAGCCCTTGTGGCATAGATGTTGAATTTAACAAAAGAGAAGAATCTGGCTCCGTCAGATAAGAAACAATTGTCCCAGAGAGTTCCGAACATTTGTCTGCACTTTCTGATATCATCGGCTGTGAATCTAGGCGAACTTGATGCATCACCGACGACGACGACGATGAAATCGACTGAGATGTGGTATGGGAGGAGGAATTTCTCAGCTGGTGCTTGAGATCGGAGTGCGTCGGGAGGACGGCATCCATCCACGGGTGCACCATGATGTCCTCGAGGGACGGCCGCGCAGCAGGATCGTTGTTCAAGCACCAGACTATCAAGTCAATGGCACCTAGAATAACAACAAGTGTAAAACATAAACCGATTAATACATTTATAGTTTATGGCTCTCGTATTAAACTATTAGCAACAACAGACATACAAGCAACTTATTTTATCACATATACATAGAAAAAAATAATAGTAATTAGTTGTGACAAAAATAAATGCAAAAATCAATATGTATAAGAAGTAGAGAATTTAAATGACAAGAATCGGGCGAGTCTTTGTCGACTGAAAATTAATTAGAAAAACTGAAATATGGTAAGAAGGTTACTTCGACACGAAAATACTATAATGGCAAATAGTTTGTTCAAATTTCTACGTTTTCGTTCAAAACAACAAATTTATTGCTCACATAAAAAGTGATGTGACAATTTCACAACGCATATAATTGAATCTTCGTGTCCTTGAACTATAACAAATTTGGCGCATGCGAAGATTAACAATCTTGTTCTGGGGACAAAATGATAAACAACTGTTAAAAAAGTTGACAATTTATTATTGCCCAATTCGTACCTTTACTAACGCCGCTTGGAAACACGAGATCCTTTTCCAGAATATCTTTGTCGTCAGTGAAAGGAATGTCTCCGCAAATCATGTCATAGAGAAGGATTCCAAGGGACCAGACGGTGGCTGGAAGTCCGTGATAGTTACTGTGTTGAATCCACTCGGGAGGGCTGTACACTCGGGTACCTGGTGGCAACACATCAGTTCAAGCATAGAAATAAATTTGAAGCAAACAAATCACATTGCAAGAAATGAAAAACATAAAAGTGCAGAAATTACTTCAACAATAATTATTTGTCAACACCTCGATCATATTTAACAAGTCGGGTTGGACATAATCTGATTATAAACAAACCAACGGAGGATCGACCAAACAAAAAAGAACCAAGTAACCTGAACCAACCCATATATTGTTGCATTCGTCCTATATCAAGATCGCTTATATAAGAAGTAACACAACAAAACACTAGAAACATTATAGAACTACAACTAACTTTGCCCACAAGAACATAAATTTTTTTAATCAATAAAAGATCAGTTTAACGTTCTCAACAGCTAAGTTCGCTTACACCAGTATTGAAGGTCCTTTGTGCAATGCTCTACGCATGAAGAGCAATTTTTTGTCACAGCATTTAATGACTACAAAAATTACTAACTTCAACTACTTGAACTTTTTAGGCAAATTAAATGCATCTGAGCACAGGGTATTTATAGAATTGGCTGTAGGGGGGGTATTTTTTGTAACGTTTCACACCATTTTAGGTTACTGTCCTCTGACCAATGCTCAAATAGTAAACAAGCGCACGTTATTCAAAGATCTGCCTGTTGGCACTCGAGTTAAGATTAAAAATAGCCTTTAAAAATAGCCTTTAAAAATGTACACTAACATGTTATAACAGATCACAAAATGGCCTCGTAACTAGTAAACAAACGAGAAAGTAAAGCAGTTCTGCTCTGTTAAAACAAATAGACAATTACAACAAATTAACATTTCTTTGGCTTTACTTTACAACTCGAGCGATTTTAAATATGAGCCATTTTAAATATAATTTAAAATACAGAAACTTTAACACAAATTCTGTGCCGTTGTTGGAAATTCCCAACCCTTGCTGACAAGGAAAAACTGATTCTACATGATGATGATGAGACATACATTGTACGACCAGTTTGTGGGGCAAGGGCCAGTTACAATCACAACTTACCACAAAAAGAATTATACTCTGTCGACTTCAGCAATGCCCCTGATCCGAAATCGATCAACCGAATCCGTCCGGTGTTCAACTCGACGAGCAGATTCTCGTCCTTGATGTCTCTGTGTAGCACGCCAGCACGATGAACCCCAGAGACGATAGTGACGACCTGGTGCATGATGCAACGCGCCTCGGCCTCGTGCAGGAACTTGCGCTCCGTGATGTAGTCGAAGAGATCCTGGACGGGATGCGGACGCTCCAGTATGAGGAAGAAGCTGTCGGGACTCTCGAAGAGATCCATGAGGGAGATGACACCGTCGACTGCAGCGACGAGGTGCATGAGGTAGACCTCTATCGGGATCATCACTTCGCCCACCTGCAGGCAATGAAACAACGACGCTGTTACCAAACCAGTGACAACAAAATTTATCGGCACTAATTTAACTGCTGTCTAGATATGCTCATCTTACAATTATTATTGTTAACCATACACAGCAGACATGTCATAACTCTGGTAAGATAGCAATGGTAGGTAACCAGACAAAGTGCCCCCACAAAGTGTCCCCATTGCATCTCATTGTGAAATGAGACAACAAATCAAAACTCCTCTTTCAGAGAATGAATCATTAGTACAGGTGCAAGACGGCCAAACAATTGAAACTAAAATAAAACACGTTTTGCTGTAAATAAACGATTCGATATAATACCGATACTTCATTGACACAGGCGACGAAAAGGCCTTGAAAATGGGAGGCAGCGGCAGATCATAAAATTTGACGGATGGTGGGTGGGGTAGCGGGGAACCAAAACATTTGTTTTCTTCGAAAATATGGAGAGTAAGACCCCAAGTCTCTGATACGCGCCTCTATTAACAGTCTTGGTGGAAGATCAATGTGCAACTTTCAAATTGAGGCATTCCAAATATTTTAACTCGGTTTATATCGATGATTAACGCGTATTGCGTAATTACACACCATACAATGACACGCATTTTAACGAGTCAATGTCACATTTTATGTTTCTCACGAAGTCGGATATTAAATCGATATTGAAAATCGCTCCACTGGAAATTACCTCTGAGCTTTTAGCAACAGATAAAGATGTTGTCAATACATGTTGTTCATAACTTCACAGAATGAATGCACACAACAAGGATGTTGTAAATGTTGTTGACACTCTGAAGAAGTTAACGGGAAGAGTCAACAAGGTATAGGAAGAATGAAATGCGGGAGGGTCAAGCGTCAGAAGGCTGCAAGGTCATAAACTGGTCCAAATGTTCTAGTTACATTGTTATCATCTTCTCTGTACCACGAATGCGCACAACCAATGGGACAATGCTATTAATTGAGTATTCAACAGTGGATGCAACGTGGCAGCGACCTTCCTATAGTGTCATTGCGCTCTCTTTGTGTTTAGAAGTTGTGTACAAAGTTCCCTTCTTGTTGATAAACAGTTTCAACTGCCTCACCACTACGACAGCTACGCGGTAGTATCAGCCAATACGATAACAATCAAGCAAACGATTACAAAAATCTCCCCCCTTTTCTCAGAAATTGATGACCTTTATTTTTAGTATGTACACAGTCAGTAGGGTATTGAAAATACATTGTCTGCCTGATGCAAAAGTTCAATGTTATTGCTCAAGTCATTCAAAAATCATATTATTATTAATTTATTTATTATTATTAAGATCTATGACAAAAAGTGCAACGTTTTGCTACTGCTTGAACAGCATCTTAAAAAAAGCGGAATTAGTTAGTTAAACATTAATTTGCTACATAAGCGAATAAAAATCCATAATAATGATAGAAAGTTTGCAAAGCAATTTGACTGACGCACCGGTTTACAATATCCACTAAATATTAAGCAACTTGGCGATGCTTACGTATTTCAAGACAGTTTTCCGCGACACAATTATCCAACTGAATATCAATAAACTATCACGGGCATCTTTCAAAATCACGGTAAATTATCAATGGGACAAATGGTAACACCTAATCTTATCGGTCTATAATCAAATGTTTCTTCTGAAATCGACAGAAGAAAAGGAGCTATTACAATTTTATCAGACATTCAATCCACTGCCTGGCTAGTGTTTAACGGAATCTATAAACCAGCCAATACTAACCAAGTATTGCAACACCCTATCATAACACCCTCCAGAACGGAGAGCCCTGCCCAGTATTTATTTACTTTGTATTCTACCCTACTCATAACATTTGCAGGTGGGCACGGCCGTTTGTAACCTCCACGCCTCTTCCCCCCCCCCGCCCACTCATACACCCCACCTGGGCCACGAAGGAGGTCAGTAATTAGCAGATCTAGGTATGGCGCAGCTATGGTCCCTTCTATTGTTCTCTGTGTTGGGCGTCTACGGTCCCTGGAGGTGTGGGGGTGAGGT